>DWQW01009938.1:0-12548 GCA_018249695.1 Heliconius erato demophoon | reverse complement strand
TCTTAAAAAATCTTCATTGCGCTGCAAACATACATAATAGGTATATCAAAACACGAACATATTTCAGTGTGTTAAGTAAATAATTCTGTGGTATAAGCGGGCGAAGCCGCGAGCGGGTCGCTAGTATTAAATAAAATTAAATTAAATGAGCTTTACGCTGTATCCCGCACACAGCAGGGTAGGCAGAGGGAACCTAGCGTACTCCGTTCTCCACTTCCCTTCAAGTTCTGGAGGGATTGCGTGTTGATTATCGGAACTTAAAGCCGCGCTTTGCCTCGATACCAGAGCGTAGAATTGAAAATATAAATGTAAATAAAAGAGAAGGAAGAAAATTTAATTTCCTTGAGTAGGGATCGAACTAATAACCAGTCGATTTTACAATTATACTTTATGCGCCTGCGCCACGACTGGCATTGCCGTGCCGAATATAAGATAGCATAAAAAGTGTTATTTTTCGTGCGTGCGACGTTATCACGTCAAAATCTACAACTAAAAAGTGAAGTAAAAGCCAGTTAATATATAAAAATCGAGTAGGATTTATACACAATGCCACTTTAATAGTAATTTTATTAAAATAATGATAATATTGTTTTGTATTATATCTTCAGGAGTTAATCGTATGTATGGTTAGCAAAAACCTACAGCTCGTGAGAGTTGAATGTGCTAGCGAGTTATTTGAAAGAAACTTTTTCTGAATAGCTTTATCAACTTACAATTTTAAGGAACTGAGGAAAAATTGAAAATAAATAACTTTTAAAGCCAATATTTTTGTAAGAAAAATGTAGCGTTGAGTTACGCCACTCAATATGCAATGTCTGGAAAATTCGGTTGACAGTGTAGAACGAAGTATGTTAACACTAAGTTCCCTCTGTTATCTTAGTATATGCGGGATAGAGCGTGAATCCTGAACCTATGTAAGGAATCCGACTATATATTGACTAAACATATAAAACAAATATTTATATTTCAATTACGCAACAAGCCTCTCATATTTCGTTCTTCCTTTATGTAGCCTTGATGATAAAATCTAATGAAATCAATATTGCTATTTCGTTATCTAGCACTTATTTTTATTGTTATAAGGTTCATTTCCGCTTGAGATTTTCGTTTCTAAAGGTTAGAGAGACGTCCGTGATTAACTTTGCAAGTATACTTAGTTTTAAATGTTTTATTTAGATGCAAATAAAGTATGTTTGAAATTTTTGTTTTTCCGAAGAGGTCCTTGGACTGTAAGCGCGACGGTTGTGGGTTCGATTCCCACTCGGACTAGGAATAAATCATTCCCTAGCGCTTTATCCTGGTAACATAATAAAGCTTTATCCTGGTAACAGGATAGATAAAGCGCCACTTAACTCGTAATGTCTCGAAGATTTGGCAGTGCTTGGGGAAATGAGTGTCTTAAAGCTAGTTAGAGGGCTACCTGCCGTGCTATATACAGGATAGAACTTGAAGCTGAAACAAAAAGGAAAAAAGAACTAACAAAATGGATATTCTTACTATGGTTTGTGCTTAATGAAAGGAGCAAGTCGCCGACTAAAAATCGAAACCGCAATGATTATATCTTATTTACCTTCTATTACATAGATTTCCATAAATTTTGAATGAAATAAACATTCTTACTACAAATTTAATGTCATTAAAACGGCAAACGACGTCTCTGAGTACCACTTTTAGAATTAATTAAGGTTATCTTACATATGAAACACTCTTTAATTCTCTAACCTTCAAGCATGAACTTTATAAAATATGCATGCATATAAAAAACCTGCATTTAATGCAAAAGAAAAACGCGTTAGATCGAGACAGCGCTATACACTAGAGCGAGATGAATATACACCTCGAATTTCCGTCACGCACTGTCCGTCCGAGAAAGCTAGGGAAAACTAATTAATGTGTGTTCATTTGAAAAGGTAAAAACAACCTAAATTTGTTTAAAATACGGTTTTAATTTCAATGCGCTAGAATTACACGGATCATATAACTCGATAACGAAAACGATATTTGAGATGTTTCAAGTTGTGAAAGTATGTAGTTGTTTTGTTGAATGACTTAATTTTTCTTATTTTTTTTTGTAGTTTTTGCATTTTGGCTTACAATTTCGATGATTGTTAAGGTTATGGCGTTAGGTTCAATCTCTGTTGAGGTCAAAAATTTTAGCTTTACGCAGTATACCGCACATAGCATGGTAGGAAGAGGGAACCTAGGAACCTACTGCTAAGCCACTCCGTTTCTTATAACATTTTCGTTCCCCACTATCCGCCAACTGAAAGTCAACGCCGCGTTTTCCTTCTTTACTAAAGCGAGGAAATGAAAATATTAAATATGAAAATATTTTATTTCCTGAGTGGGAATCGAACCCACAACCTGTTATTTTTACAGTCGCACGCCTGTGACCATGCGCCACACCTGACCTCAATATATGAAAAAATACGTACATCCTTTTTCAATATTTAGCAGATTATCCTTAGCAACAATATAAGCTAGTAGGTTACATGTGCTATAAAAAAACTTAACAACCACGTAATAAAAAGAACAAATAAGCCGAATACCGGTCACGATTATTTAAATTGATTTGTATAAGTTCGCCTTATCACATTTGTACACGTTTTTTAGGGTTCCTTACTTCAAAAAAAATCTCTTATAGTCGTTTGTCTGTCTATCAACCATATTTTTCTTAGGACTTCGTGGAGATATTAAGCTGAAATTAATATCAAATTTATGTCGACGGTTCCTTAGAGTTTATTCGGATATAACAAAAATATTATTTTAGTATATTACATAACTTTATTGTATAATATCCATTTTATTATATTAGAATTTACTGACACTACACTTTATTATATTATTAACTTTATTTATAAGCATAATAACTCAACCATTTTATGTTCAAAATTCCGTTTAGTTTGAGATTTTTGCCAACTAGGTTGCGAGTACACTGCACTTGAGTGACCGTGTCACTGAAGTGAACTTCAATGAGAGGAGAAATTGAGGGAAACAGAACAAACTGATTAGAATTTTGTACCATTGCCTTTGCATTTTAAATAATAGTTTGCTTTTGTTGAGTGGATTTTAGGAACATTGTAGTATGTGTAGCATATATATATATATATATATTTTAGCTTCACGATGTATCCCGTTGTGTTTAAGATTCTCCGTTACCTGCTTTGTCTAGTAATTGTTTATCTAGACTTACCATTGCTCCAGAGGTTGGACCGCATATGACTGTAAACACGATGGTTGTGGGTTGGACCTTCGGTTGACGGATTCAATTATTTTTATTCATCCTGCTTTAGGCGATCCATCTGCTATTGAGTTTCGCCACTCAACGTGCAATATCTCAAAAATTGGATGGAAAACGGAGAGTGTTAACACTTGGCTCCCTCTGCCAACCGAGCTATGCGGGAAAAAGTACGAAGCTGCATTTTTGTCTATAATTCTTAGGTTTGATCAGATAAAACCTAGCGTTATTTTTTACTTCACCTAGTACAAAAATCCCCTAACTAATGTACATATTTATATTTTTTCAATCAATTTCAGAAACTGCACCGAAGTTATAGTACCTACGTCATGGTAGTGTATAATATGAAATTTAAACAATAAAATTTAAAAACTTCTACCTATGAATATATTAACCAAATACTGCTTCTAACTTGGACATGTTAATATATAATGTAAATCATATGAAACTAGAGTAGAGTCCTTCGTGGCGCAGTGGCGCGTGCAACTGTAAACGCGACGAGTGTGGATTCGTTTCCCACTAAGGGCAAATTATTTACTACTATCGTTTTCTCGCTCGGTAACCAAACAAGATCCGGCGTTGAGTTCAGCCACTCAACAAGCAATGTATTGAAAATTCGGCTTGTTTAGGGCACGGAGTGTCTTAACACTAGGTTAATTTTGCTTACCCTGTTATACATATGTGATAAACAAAAAGAAACATATTAAACTAGTATAAAATTAATATTATAAAGGAAAAGTCAAATACGAAAGCCTTTTTTAGTGTTTAAACTTTTGCCAATTTTAGTGACATTGCGAGTTCAGTGGCATAGACAACGCTCTGAGGGCATTTTGACACAACGTCACAGGGTTTGTTTTGTAAGTACGACGGCTGTGAGTTCGATTCTTACTTGGTGGAATTAATTATTTTTATTTCTTTGCTCTGGTGACAACACAAAGTGTTGAATTCTTTCACTCTGCAATATATCGGAATTTGGGCGGGAAATGGTAACGAAGTGTCTCAACACTAGTTCCCCTCTGTCCACTTTGCTACATAGCATTACATACCATATATATGAGATATAGCAAGAAGTTATAAAAATATGTTTATTACTCGAAAAACAGAAAATGAAGTAAAGGGAAAATCAAATAAACATGCTACATATTTTATATATAAAATAGTAAAATACATATTTACTTAAAAATTTAATAATTTGCTAATTTGTTGGTTCCTTATCCTTGAACATTTAGTATTCAATTAAAGACCTTCGCCTGTTAAACTGAACTTACAAACTCATACAAATAGGTTATCACAATAACATAAAAATAGCATCAGCAAAAAAAATTATAACCAATAAAAAATAAATAATATATAATATGTAAATATATATTTTTTTAAGTTCATAAGAGCAAAAGTCAAATCAGTTTGTATTTTACGTAAATGGTCTATACATGATTATTTGAAATTAATCATTTGGAAATATTTATTATATATTGAACCTTATGTAATTATATATAAGGTTTCATTTACACTATTTTGCTTTACGCTGTATTCCACATATAGCAAAGATAATCTATTTTTATGACCGTTTTCACACCGCCGAATTTTCAAGACATTGCCACTGGAGTGGTGGAGCTTAATCTAGTATTGGTTTAAGGAAGAGAATGATTCTTCTTCTTAATAATCGGTAAAAAAATTATACCTACATATAGACCTATTGAGGCTGTCGTGACGCAGTGCAGCGGCTGACTTCCAACGTAATGATTGTGGGTTCGAACCCCATTCAGACGGATATATTAAAATTATTAAACGGAATATAATTAAATTATTTTTATTTTTTCACTTTGGTAACAAGCCAAACCGCGGGTTTGAATTTTTCCATTCAACAGGCAATATCTCGAAAATTGAGCGGAAAATGGGGCACAGAGTGTCTCAATACTGGGTTTTCAGTGCCTTCTCCGCTATATGAACACAACACGAATCTAATAAAATATAAATGAAAAAGGCAACATTTCAGATCAGAATGACATAAGCTTTCCAGCAAGTATATGTCTTAAAAGCTGCAAAATTGAAACACTTAGTCCGCATACTTCAGTTGATCAGTAACGATTCGAATTTTATTATGAAACGGTGTGATTATAAAAGAATGTCGATTGAATATATTAATTATTTGTATTAAAAAAACTTCTTTTAATGTTGATATTAATTATATCTTTTTAGGGAGAAAGTATCGTGTCACAATTATTAATCGACATTTTGAATTCTTAAAAGCTTAAAAGTTGAACTTGCTACTCTACATCCTAAAGTTTAACGTAACGGGATTTGAACCTCTTTTGTGTCTTTTTATAGATTCTATTTTTCTTGAAAGATTCTACTTCGACGGTTTCCAAGAGGCGCGGGTTCAAATCTCGCAACGTTAAAAAAAATATACGTTTTATAAATAACTTTGTTGTTATGACATCGATGGCACATTTGTTACTGTAGCAAATTAAATCAGTTCTTAGTTCTTGGTAGTCAAGGAAAAAAAATATTATACAATTATACAACTCACTTATATGGCATAAGAAACTTGCATTTGTATAGCAAACAAACAAGTACATACATTTAAGGGATTTTCTATTTCATGAATAAAACATAAAAACGTGGCGGCGCCGTTCCTTAACCACTCGTCTGTCTTAGGTTACTTAGCTGGAATGTGATTTAATTAAGTTAGTTGAGGCTATTATGGTCACAGTGTCCGACTGCAAGTATTACGATAGTAGGTTCGATTTCCACTCGAAACTTTAAATAATTTACTATTTACATTTCATCGCTCTGGTAAAGCAGCGCGGCGTTAATTTTCGCTGCATTTAATTTTTTTTTTATAAAATGTAAACAAAGTTTCTCAAACCTTTATTGATAATATCGCATTTGATACAAATCCTTCAGCAATGCTTCTTCTTCGTGTTTGTCGTGTTTATTTATTTTGATATTTCATTGGCGGTGAAAAAGAGCAAGCGTTTTTTAATCCAAGTGCATTTTTTTTAAGGAACGAAAACACGAAAACATCGACATCATCATCATCATCAATATAACAAAACAGAACAATCACTAAAAAACTTAACAAAATAAGAAACTTAAGAATAACAAACGGAACAAACAACAAAAGTAACAACAGAATAACAAGACTTTAACAAATATATCTGGAAACAGTTCTTTCATATTAACAAGTGGATAGCTCTGATATCAACAAATAGTAGTAGTATAACCCTATGATTGAGTAAACGTCACATTTTAATGTAAAATGTTCGCAGTATTTAAGATCTACTATACTGTATTTGTATGAAAATGCGTTCGAAGTTTGAAAAGTAAGTGCTAATTGAGTGTTTTTATAAATTACTTTGTATTTAATAAATAATTAGTAAAAATCATTTATCGTTTTTTACCTTTAAGATAAAAATAATTGTTTACACTTTTACCTACGTTAATGTAGAAACGCTCATTTAAATATATTTTTAAGAATAATATAAAAAATGTAATATTATTACCAGACTGTTTACGTGGGCCTTTACTCCTTTATCCCTAGGGTTTTTTAAAATTGGGGCAAACTACGTTATACTAGCAAGCTAGCTAATTTTACATATATTATTTACGGACTATTTCAATACCTCTTATAAGCACTCAGACCAATCCGATGGCTCAACCATCCTCCCATACCTTTGTACCTTACGCAAACTGTATATAATACATATCAGACTATTCTATTAGTCCTCAAAATTTCAGCTTTGCTAAAATCACGTAGGTCTGGGTGTCCTGAGATCTTGGGGCTAAAAGTAATCGTTATAATTATATGTTGACACTTACCTGTTTTCTTATAACTTTCTAATTAAAACGTTTTACAGAAGCGTGACTTCGATTATTTAATATTTTTATGTTTTGTTAGTTAAAACTATTTTTCTGTCCTTAGTGTAGGATAACACTTTAAAACGGTTAAACATATTTTCTACTAATTTTAACTTGAATAGTTACATAGCACGCTAAAATAAATAAATAATGAAACAAAAGAAATAAAATCTTTTCTAAGTTATCTTATCTATACCAGCAAATATAAAAAAATACTTACATAAAATATGATTTTTATTCAAAAAACATGTTTTTCAACTTCCAACAGGCCGTATATTCTGCAGTAGGTAGGTTATTTCCGTATTCTATCGAGATTCAAGTATCAACAGTGTACCGGTTCGCATTGACAGCATTCCGCGTTTGTCCTTTATGTTTTCGTTTAATGTAGGCTTACTCTCACTAGTTTTGATGTGTTTTTCATTCATTTGTCGTATAAAGTTGTTAAAAATCTTTTATATTCCAATAATGCATTGTCTTGAAAATTTGATGGCAAGTGAGCAACAAAGTGTCTTAACACTAGCTTCTCTCTTCTCTCCGCCTACCCTGCTATATGGGGGATATAGTATGAGGCTTTAAAATAAACTTAAAGTTAATATGTTTATATAAACATTAAAATTTTCCTCATGCATAATCGAATTACTTAAATAAGTGTAGTTACAATTATTTCTCCAAAACAAGAAATAATAAAAAATAGTTTTATCATACAAAATTATTTACTCCAATGCCGTATCAAGTATGCTTTCTGACCTGTTTTTGTTTTTGTCTTGACTTATTTATTTTTTTTAAATAAATTGACCTTGTTATATTTTTTATATTTTTACATAGGTAGGCAGAGGGAACCTAATGTTAAGACTCTTTGCTGCCGACTTTGAATACTAGAACTTGAACACACTTGAACTAGATGCTACATCTTGTCTTGTTGCCATAGCGTGAAAATTAAAATATTTTTTTTTTATTTTTTAAAGATGGATTCTGATGGATGGATCTGACTGTTGTGTGTCTGATTTGGGGAAGTAAATAATTTAAAAGTTTCAGTTTTTCACTCTGGTAACAAGAGAAAATATGGCGTTGAGTTCCGCCACTCAAGACACAATGTCTCGAAAATTCAGCGGAAACTGGGGAACGCAGTGTTAGAACAAATGTTCGCCGTGGTAAAGCAAATTACGCCTACTTTCTTATATGGGGGATAAATCGTTAAATTTAAATGTGTTGAAGTTAAAAAAATATATTTATTGTTTTTCAATCTAAAATGTGACATGTTTATAATGTATGTATGTACATGTATGTCTTTGTTCTCAACTGGTTATGTTTATCATTAAATTATCTTGTCAATTGGTTATTTAAAGTTTTAATGTTCTTTGCAAAAGATTATTGATACTTAAATGGTTTTTAGTACATTGTAAATTATCTTCATATCAATGATTTTTTTCGTTTTCAAGCTATAAAATTTTTAAATTAGTTTTTTATTCTGCATATTATGCTATATTATAGAATATTTCAATATTATTCATTTTATAGGACTGCCACGAGTCGCTGAAGTTATAAGTCGGGGCATCGGCACGGCGTCTGACTGTAAACGCAATCGTTGTGGGTTCAATTCTCATACTAGGGAGTAAATTTTTTCAATTCCTCGATCTGTCTACCCGGCTATAAGCGGGATACAGCGTGAAACTATGTATTTCCTTCATACTTTTATCCGCAATCATTATAAAAAGTATTTAAATATCGATTACAAAATAATCTTTACTATAATAATCTAAATGTAAAAGGATATCCGCAACAAAAGGCCACCTTTTAACCTGAAACTTTCACTGGCGAAAGTAAATTGGAACCGGTCGTACTTACTTCGATTACATTCATATAATACAAGTGAGTATATAATTGCGTTGTATAAGCGACTTAAAAATTGATTTGGGTATATAAACCATTTGTTTAAAAGAAACGTATAATTTTTGTATATAATCTGTTATTTAATGACAACGAAATTTAAAAATTGTAGATTGGACTTAAAATTGGATTCCAAAACTTAATACGCGTATTAAGCTGTGGAACCTAATTTAAAGAGGCAAAATTTACCTTTACCTATATGTTCCATTCTATGAACATCCTGGTGTTTCAGGTGTTTTTTCTTTCTTATGGTTCCGTACCTAAAAATGACAAAATGGAACTCGTATAGGATAATTTTGTGTGTCTGTCAATACTTTTTTTCTCAAAAACGTGTGGAGGTATCAAGCTGACATTTACATAAACTCAGGTCTGCTATCCCTTGGAGCTGTGAAAAAATGAAACTTCTAAGCCATCGCAAAAGATACACCCGCTTAAGCCGCCAATTTTCAAAACTCAAAAGGGAATCAAAACCTATAGGCTACTTTCCGTGAATTCAGCATCTTAAAATTTGGTACAAAGTAACGTCATATAGCACAGATAATAGAAAAACGAAAACGATACGAAAACCGTAAATTTATAGACATTTCATAGAAAAATAATAATTAAAAATTTATATTTGTAGTTTTAAATATAACTTTTGCAAATTTAAGTTTGTCAACTGTTATAATTTGTACTTCCCGCCAACCCCCGGTGTGAGAGTCCGACTCGCACTTAACCGATTTTTTTTCAGTTTCACGTTGTATCAATATTCAGGTTAAGTATATGATCTCCTCTATTGTGTGAAGATAATTTGTATTTTAAACGTAAGCTATATATAATATGCTTTTTACAAAATGACAAAGCTTTTAAAATAAAAAGCCCAGTAAGATATTAAAAGTTGCATCACGTACTTCCGTTTCAACCATCATCGTTCTCGTTCTTGTATTTTATACTCGTAAATATCACTTTAAAATTATCTTTTTTTTATCCGACTGCGGCGAAGCCCAAAAGGAGGGTATGAGGTATGTTTGTATGTCCGTTCCTTTGTTCCCTTGTAACTGATAACCCAGTAAAACTATTTTTATATGATTTGTCGGGATATTTATTCAACAAATTAAATCTTCATAGGGAGGCCTGCAAAATTAAATGGTAACTAAAAAACAAGCCCAATATATACTTTTGGACTTGTTGTTTAGGTTTTATGCAGTCTGAATTTTATTTTCCTTGGGCAGAGTGCGAGAGCTCTACGAGAGGATTTCTTGAAATTTCTACTAGATTTTACGTTTTATAGTTCACGCAAAACAAATTGAAACTAAAACTCAATCATGTTGCCATGGTTTGCGCGAAAATAGCTATTTTTTAATAGATTTTATCTATATTATTCTGTACTATAATCTACACACTAACTCTACCCTTTTATAATATTAGTAAGTACTAATAGTTTAAAGGGGTAGAGTTGGTTTGGCTGAACGCGTACACTTCAGGAACAACTGTTTTAAATTGTAAAAATATTTTTTTGTTAGATAGTCCGTTTATTGAGAAAGACTGGCTGTAGGCTATATACCCACATTAATAATTTCGATGTAACCCATTCGATGTAACCCTTTTAGTTATTTTCTTTTAACAGAGCGGGCAAAGCCGCCATCAAGAGCTAGTTTTCAATATTGTTAGCCAATATAACAAATAATTTTTAAAGTAAGCGACATTTCATAGTTTCTCTAGCTGTCCATATACAGATATAATAAATAATAAACAAATAATAGTATCTACGAGAACTAATTATCATTAAAACTGGTTTGATAAGAAAGCAATTAAATACCACTAATAGTTGAAGAAAGAAGGAAATATTTCTTATCATTAATGTGAAAGTCATAGTGATTTAAGTATAATGTTATATGTCCGTCGTGTAGCGGTTAAACATGATAGTTGCGGGTTCGAAACCTTTGACTTATAAAATACCTTGATATGTTTACTTATTGAAGTAGTTTAAATTGTTGTTTTTTTTTATTTTATTCTGAGGCCGTCGTGGCTGCCACTCTGATCGACTGTAAACGGGACGATTGTGGATTTGTTCCCCAATTGGGAGATTCAATTAAAATTCTCCGGTAACAACACTTATCGTGACGGAAGATGGGTACAGATTGTCTTAATATTGGGTTCCCTATGTCTACCCTGCTATCTATGGAGGATACAACGTTAAACCAAAGAAAAACTATAATTTCATATATCTATTAAAAGTTACTGTATTAATTAGGTTCACTTAAAATTTTGATGCTAAGACTCAATTTGGATCATACTATGAGATTATACTCGTGTTAATATTTACATACAACATGCGATAAGGACGTGAGAAGTCGTGCTTAATTTTATGAAGGTTATGAGTTTAATTCCTGTAAAACATTAGGTAATCAGCTTCACGCTGTATCTCGCACACTGTAGGGTAGGCAGAGGGAACCTAGTGTTAAGACACTCCGTTTCCCACTTCCTGCCCAATTCGGGAGGCATTGCGTGTTGAGTTTACAGATTTTAAGAGTTATTTCGGTAACCTGCATTCGTCTACGGATTTCATCGTTTTGAATATAGGTATACACATGTATATGTGAATAAACGTAAAAATAAATTGAAAAACCATTAATTATATTTCATTACTCGTGACATACGACGATGACTACTAACTAAGAGGGGCGAATTTTCGGGACATTGCATTAAGCGGCGAAATTTAACGCTGCACTTTGCTTAATTTTAAACTTTAATTTTTATTCTAGAAAATTTTTAACATTTTTTAAAATGTTATTCCACACTTAGGAAAGAAAAATATGTATTTAGAAAACTTTTACCTGGTCAGTTTACAGGAGGCGCGAATTCGAGTCCCGCTACGTTTAAATTTTTATACGTTTTCTAAATAAGTATTCTTGAATATTTTTTAAATTGCTGCATGTATTTTTTTATGCATGTTTATTATTTTTTGTAACATTGCATGACGAATGGCGAAACCTAACCCCGTGCTTAAAATCTCTCATGACTGTATAATTAAAATTGTATATATTTTTTTAAAATTTTAATGAATTCTAGTATTTTATTTATTAGTAGTATTCTTAGTAATAAATTTAGTGACCATGACCTATAAGTGACATATCTTACATACATATGTAATACCATCTTGGTTTCCTGTATAGCGTGTTCACAATACATTTTCCTTAAAGAAAAAAAAACTGAATGCAATAGGCAGAGGGAACGTTGTGTTAAGACACTCTATTTTCTACTTAAATTTTTTAAAAATACGTACAATGTATTAATAATTTTCATAAAAATAATGCATTTGACCGTGTGGGAATTGCATTAATAATTTCAAGTATAAATGTATGAATGAATGAATGTAAGATCAGTGTAAATAGTAAGATATTAGAACAAGTGAATGAAGTGGTATACTTGGGAAGTATGTTCAGTAGAGATGGGAGATACGAGATGGATGTGGAAAGGCGTATTGCTGCCGGTAACAAGGTTAACGGAGCCTTAGCTGCATTGATGAGACGGCAAAACGTCAGCACAGCTGCGCGTTTGGCCGTACACAATGCAGTTTTGG
>DWQW01009937.1:0-12549 GCA_018249695.1 Heliconius erato demophoon | reverse complement strand
TGGCGTTCTGCCAAACCG
The DNA here is from genome assembly GCA_018249695.1 of Heliconius erato demophoon. Taxonomy (NCBI): domain Eukaryota; kingdom Metazoa; phylum Arthropoda; class Insecta; order Lepidoptera; family Nymphalidae; genus Heliconius; species Heliconius erato. The sequence continues at coordinate 12,531 of DWQW01009937.1, read as the reverse complement.
CCCGAATATCCTCCACGGAAAACCTTATCGAGTAACACTTCACTTATACGACCACCAAATAGACTGTAATATTTGCCAACATACAGTAACATTACCAAACCAGCCGTAAACTATTTGCAGAGATAAGTAGTAGGTACGACTTTAATATTTGGTTCAACTTTTACTTTTGCTTTTGTACAGATATAGATAGATTAGATGGTGGTTATCTTAGTGGCGTATTTACTTTTAAATTTTGATTTGATTTATATAAATATTATAGAAATTATAAATGTCTAATAATGAAATGATGAGGAATATTAAAGATGGAGATCTTGATATGATTAATGAAAATTATTTATTTATATATTATGTTGAAATCCGAAGTAAAATAAGTACCTGTTTCATTATTTCATAAGTATATCTGAGGTGTTTTTGCTCCTTGAATCATTTATTTTTCCGACATTTAAATTAATTTCTTTGTCAGATTCTGCACGAATGACAAAAACTGACTTTGGCCGATATTTCAATTATTTGTTTTTGCTCCAATACAATATTTGCCTATTGGAGCGCTAAGATTTCCATTAAAAGATTACGAAAGATTTTATGTTCTAGTTTATTTACTAAATATCATTTCATAATATGATGTAATATTATATAAATAAAGTCTATCAAAAGTCAAACTTAATATTTAAAAGAGACATTTGTCTTCTATCGCGAACACTTCATATAATTAAAATACTTTTATAATTATGTGCTAAAATCAGACATTACAAAAACAGAAATATTCGAAACACGTATTGACGTGAAGCTGTTTTGTGTACTTATGTTAATGTTTGTAGTACTAAATGATGTAGATATATATAAAAAATAAAATATTTCAGATTCTGAACATCCAACTTTGGCGGCGTGCCAGAGCTTTAAAAACAATGTTTTACAAATGTTTGACGTGTCATGTTTATATGGCACGGTACAGGTAGGAGGAAGCCGCGTGCAATTTTACACAACATTTTATGGATTTTTATAACAGTTGGATTAATATTTCAGAGTGATGTGATGTGACGTGTTTTGAAATTGATTTCGTTTTTTTTTTTGGGGTGTTGCCGGTGTGTTTTGTGATATGCTATGTCAAATCAAATCAGCTTCACGCTGTATCCCACACACAGCAGTGTAGGCAGAGGGAAGCTAGTGGTAAGACACTCCGTTTCCCACTTTCTGCCCGATTCTGGAGGTATTCCGTGTTGAGTGGCAGAACTCAACGCCGCGCTTTGTCTCGACACCAGAGCAAAGAAATGGAAATATAAATTTAAGTAAATGGTAAAGTCCAGTAGGGATCGAACCCCCCACAACCAGTCGATTTTACAGTCACACTGTGTGCCACTGCGCCACGACTGGCCTCGATGATATGCTATATATCGCTAAAAATAACGAATATAATATATGTAAATATCAAACAATATATTTAATAAATGAAATAATTGCTTTAATCTTGTATAAAGATATATTATAGCTTTGTCTGTTTTATTAGTGCCCCAGAAACATAAAATATGAAATATTAACATCAGTGCAACCAAGTTCCGAACAAATATTGTGTCTAACTTAAATGAGAATCAAATTTCAATTACCGCTATACAAATGACCCGTTTGAAATATTCACCACATTTCACTGGCAGCCTTCGTCGGCGGTGAAATTTTGTACCCACGATATAATTTGTGCATTCGATGATCCATTAAATTAGAATAGTGAAATAACGTGTATGTGTAATTTGTACTGGTAACGGTTATGGCGGGGTGCCAGACGTCGTTGTGTGTGTTTCGACATGAATTATGATATAAGGAAGAGGGAAGAAAATTGCTTTGCAAAATATGGTTTGGTTTGGTTTGGTTTCTTTTAATATGGCGTTCCGAGCGTGCCAGTTGAGCACAAAATCACTTCGCCAATGTCACGTTGAATGGAGAACACACGAGAGAGGTTGTACGGTAAAAAAAGATAATATTAGGTACATAAAAGAAAAATGCATGTTTAAAAGAGTTTCCGGAAAAATACTGCCTTCACCTATAACAAGATTGCAAAATATGTATGCACTACTACCCTTACACTGACTGAACTGAAGTTTTGTATGTTTTAAGTGATGTAATTTATAATGATATAATATTTTTCTAAGATATATTATCTGGTTCTGGTTTGGTTCTGCACTCTTATCAACGGTTTAATTAATTGTTTATATGACAATTTCAGCTTCACGCTGTATATCGTACACAGTAGGGTAGGCGGAGGGAATCTAGTGTTAAGACACTCCCTTCTCCACTTTCTGCCGAATTCTGGAGGCAATGCGTGTTGAGTGGCAGAACGCCAACGCTCAACGCCGCGCTTTGCCTCGACACCAGAGCGAAGAAATGGAAATATAAATTTTAGTAAATATTTCATCTTCTCGAGTAGGGATCAAACCCACAACTAGTCGATTTACAGCCACGCTTTATGTTTCTGCGAAGGTGAAAGATATTTATTTATCATATTTATATATTATTAAAAGAATAAGAACACAATTCACTCGAAATAGTAAAAACTAACTAAAATTATTGTAAGTAACCTTTTACTTTATAGATAACTTAAATTGTCCTAGTAAGAATCTATTGATATCCATAAACTTATATTATATTTGTTTAAAATAAGTATTTTGAAATATATGGAACTAACTATTTATTTACGCAAATATTTAATATCAAAAACGACAAGATCTCATTGTATTTAATTAATATATGCCGTTGTATTAATATCTCCAAGAGTTTCACTGTACTCCATAGTTAGTAGATGTTCGGCCTCGGGCAGTGGGTAGGTATATATTTGACTACATGTTTACTAAACAGCTAGAATGGTAGGAACTTATGATATACCTAAACATATTTATGATGTTAATATAGCTCTTATAGTCATTTCAAATGTGACAAAATTGGATTGCATTTCAAAATTTTAATTCAGATTGTTATCTTAAAATACTGGTCTCTGGTGTCGAAGTTAAGGGCGGCGTTGAGTTCTGCCACTCAATACGCAATGCCTGCAGAATTCGGCAGAAAGTGGGGAACAGAGTGTCTTAACACTAGGTTCGCTCTGACTATCCTGCTGTGTGCGGGATACAGCGTGAAGCTGATTTTTTTTTTTTGATCTTAAAATTTGTTTCAGTTTTTTTTAAAATAAATAAAACAGTATTTCACACCATTGGACTGTCACATTTCAATAGTTAATATCTAAATAATAATTACTTATGATACATAAATTTGGTATAATCGTATTTGCCATAATGTAAAACACTGTTAAAGTTTCAGAACGTTAAGTCATCTCAAGAATTAAATTGAACTTCCCTAATGTCACCCAAACTTCAAGGTTGATTTTGATTAATGATTTTATTGATAAGAGTGAACCACTCCTCATCAGTAACTTGATTAATTAATAAGATTTTGATAGTAGGTTTGTACATAATATTATATATTGCTATTAAAACTGACATATCTATCTATCTGAGGCCAGTCGTGGCGCAGCGGCACGAGGTGTGACTGTAAAACCGACTGGTTGTGCGTTCGATCCCCACTCGAGGAGATGAAATATTTACTTAAATGTATATTTCCATTTTTTCGCTCTGGTGTCGAGCCAAAGCGCGGCGTTGAGTTCTGCCACTCAACACGTAATGCCTCCAGAATTCGGCAGAAAGTGGGGAACGGAGTATCTTAACACTAGGTTCCCTCTGCCTACCCTGCTGTGTGCGGGATACGGCGTGAAGCTGATTTATATCTATCTATCTTACTAATAATATTGATAAATAAGTTAATTATTTTTGATGATGCTATCGCCACAAAATTTCCCATTTTCAAATTGCAATCGTAGAAAATAATCTGAACACTGGCAACATTAAATTCTCCTTACACGCTATCACGGTCTCGATCTAACACGAGTGGCCATAAACCCGCCCACGTCGCGTCGCCAGGCAGTCTGAAGGCAAACCTCTTGAACAATTCCAATAAGGAAATCTATCTGTTACATATTTATGGAAACCTCATGCAAAACACACCCGTATATAGTCCTGATGAAACCGGTTGCGGTCAGCGTCATATATGTATATGCAATTATACGTATCTAGTAGCCACCCTGTATACAACTTCATCTACAGTTCGCCTATAGTTGATTAGAATTAAAATGGTTTCGTCTAAGTTAAATCTGTTATCTAAATTTTATATATAGTCAACACATGATAAATTTTATCTTGTGCCGTATTTTTAGAATACTATTACACGATTAAATTAAACATTAGTGCTTTTTTAAAGTTTTGGCAATAATGTTAGATGCTATTCTAAAGCCAATCCAATTGCTATTTACATAGTTTTAAGTGTAGAAGTTTATAAGCGCTGTAAAAATCTTATAAATATCAATTTGTACTCATGTCGATGTGCTGGCGTCGACATAAATTTCATTTAATTTAATACAATACTTGTTCAAGGCCAGGCCAATCATGGCGCAGGGTCACAAAGTGTAACTGTAAAACCGACTGGCTGTGGGTTCGATCCCCACTCGAGGAGATGAAATATTTATTTAAATTTATATTTCCATTTTTTCGCTCTGGTGTCTCAACACCGCGCTTGGAGTGTCTTAACACTAGGTTCCCTCTGCCTACCCTGCTTTGCCTTTAACACTTTCAACAATGCAATCAAGTATTAAGATTAGGATAACATACAAACATAGTTTCTGTATGTCATACAGACTACAAGAAATTATTCCATTAATACCTTTCATATATCACATTATACCTATAGCTTAACTGATCGACTGTATCAGTGTAACCGTTCGACAATAAACAGGGCGCATATTGTCGAACAATCTGCTTCACGCTTCAATACATTTCGCGGCTTGATCGGATATTGGTATCGGGCGACCGCGGCCTGGTCTTTGATACAAGCCGGATTTGTGGAATATAGACATATTATATTTCCCCTTATTGTACCCACTTAGGTTACTTGTACGCATGGGCGTGAGAAGAGGAGGGGGGCCGGTGCCGACTCCAGAAATTTTACTAACAAAAAAAATGCCCGAAAAATAAAAAAAAATAAACAGTATTTGTGAGGCAGTGGCACCAAGTGTGACTGTAAAACTGACTGGTTGTAGGTTCGATACCCACTCGAGGACATGAAATATTTACTTAAATTTATATTTCCATTTTCTTCGCTCTGGTGTCGAGACAAAGCACGGCGCTGAGTTCTGCCACTTAACACGCAATGCCTACAGAATTCGGCAGAAAGTGGGGAATGGAGTGTCTTAACACTAGGTTCCCTCTGCCTACCCTGCTGTATGCGGGATACACCATAAGATACGCCCATGTACGTAATTTTCGACTGTGAACATAATATATTATACGACGGTGTTTTGTTCCGTATCTATGTCTGGATTGCGGTGTTCGAGACCAGCCCGTGTTCCACTCGATGTTCACATTAATAAACTGTGCGGTCCTTTCGTTCGTATTAGCTTTAGTTCGTAATAAACGTGTGTTCTAATGTCAAATAAAATGTTTCGTGCTCCAATACACGATTTGATTTATATCAAGCATCTACAGCTCAACTGGTTTTGTAATATTTGTGAAGGATTTTATTTTTGAATTTTATTTTTTGTTCGTCTTTATAAAAGTGTTCGGCTAATATTATTTATGTCAAATTTTGTTTTATGTTCATTTAAGTTTTGAGGCCGTCGTGGCACAGGGGCATAAATAAGCATATAACCGTAACGCGATGGCTGTGTGTTCGATTCCTGCTCGGAGGAATGAATTATTATTTATTAATATTTTCATTTTTCGCTCTGATGGGGCATGAGGCAAAAAGCGCAGCGTTGAGTTTCGCTACTCAAAACGCAATGCCTTGAAAATTTGACGGAGAGTGAGGAAAGTAGTTTCAAAATACTAGGTTCCCTCTACCTTCCCTTCTATTTGCACAATAATGCGTGAAGTTAAAAAAAATGTTTATGGTACTTACTCGAGTTTTAATATGCATAACAATAATTTTGTCCGCGTCTAGCAAAGCTATAAATAATATCATTTTACACTCGAGTCAGATCTGCATTTGTCGATAGTTTACGAACATTTTGAATTTGCCCTCAGATGCGGTCTTCACGCTGATTTCACGGAGTTGACTGGCTGCGTGGGTGGCGAGCTGGACCGGCACGAAGGTTCCGCTGTGCACAGGCGATATTTCTACATTACACTACTGAGAGAACCTGTCGCCAGGTTAGTATGATTGATTATCAGCTGTTTTATTGGTTATTTTGTATATCTGCTTAGCAAATTCTTGTTTAAGAAATATTTTTAGTACGTATATGTATAAATATGAGGCCGTCGTCTTGCACACGCTTGTGACTATTACGCGACGGTCGTGACATCGATTACCATTTAGAAAAATTAATTATTAATTAAGGCTATAGGTTCTGCCATTAAAATTCGATGGAACGTGGGGAACGGAGTATTTTAACACTAGGTTCCCTCTGCCTACCCTGCTATAAACGGAATGCAACCTGAAGCTGAGAAAAAAAATGAATAAATATGAACATAATTATATTATGTATTCGCATATTGTGGACATATGTAGATGTGCATGGTGCCATTAAAATTGCGGTTATCAAGGAAGAAAAATATTCTCATATTTCTAACTTGATATATTGTATTTTTTCTATACTCCAAGGGACCGTACACGTGAATATTTGATATTAATTTCTGCTCGATACCTCCACGCCATCTCTATATAAAAGGTCTTTACTTACGAACAGACGAACAAGATAGTAATACAAGGGTTCTGTTATTTCCTTTTGAGTTACGGAACCCAAAAATAATTATTTTTCACATTCTTATTTCACTATACATTGGAAAAAAGCAAAAATTTTCTTCCCATATATATACAAAAACGAACGTGGTAAGAAGAGATACATAAAAATACCATAAAACGAACCAACGATATTAGCCTATCGTACTATTTCACATATAAGCTGGTATAAGCCCAAATAAGTTATGAAAATAGCAAGGTCAAACCGAAATAATACGGCCCCGACTTCGAAATTATGCATGACCCTAATACGCGACTTACGTTGTGGGCCAACGTATATTCTAGGATTTGAACCTGCATAGTACTACGTAGTAGATATGTGTGTATATTCGTAGTATTATATGTTGAATGAAATATGAATACGGTGTTATTTAGTGTTTTTGTAAATGCTGTGATTGGTTTGTAAATATTTATGAAGTATATGTCTACTGCTATATCTTGTGCTTGTCTTTAATAGAATTGATTATGATGTTTGCTAATATATTTTAAAAGCATTAATTAATATTATTAAACTAGCGCTCCCGACGCGGCTTCGCCAGCTTGAACTAGATAATTATTTATTTACTAATTCTTCATAGATAATATTTATATACAAAAAAATTAAGTTTCAGCCAATTTAACAAGAATTTTGTAGCAATTTTGTCAATTAATAAAAAATACTTTAATTTGCTGAAAATATTTGAAAGCTTGTCAAAATACAATAGTGAAAACTGCATCTAAATTATTTAAGCCACTTTTATGATAATATAATTAATTAAATATATGTATTTTTTTGGCTGTGGTTAAATAGAACCAGAAATAACTAGTAAGTGACATTCACTTTATTATTTCCTTTCACAACCTAACTATCTTACTAACCATAAAAAATAAAGAAAATAATAGATAAATATAAAAAAATGTCTTGTTTTAGATATCTATCTGAGTACCGGCATGTGAAACGTGGGGCAACGTGGAAGGGATCGAGGCACTGGTGCCAAGGCCGCACCGCCACTGGTAAGCATCCACCCAACGACTCCATATAACATTTATAATTCACTGCATAAATGTCTCACGTCTGAATTAAATTGCACGCTATCGCCATTTCGATGTTGAGTTACGCATTTTTAACATCAAATGTTCCAACGTGCCAACGTATGGCTCAGTGGTCAGAGCGCCTGGTCGGTTTCCAGGAAGCGCGGGTTCGAGTCCCGCTACGTTCAAATTTATATTTCTAAATAAGTATTTTTCTTTCCTAAGTGTGGATTAACACTTCAAAAACGTTAAAAATATCAAATGTATTTTTCAACTGAACTCTGTAAGAAAAGGAGGTTATCAATTTGAGTGTATTTTTTTTGTTTGTTACCTCAGAACTTATGACTGGGTGAACCGATTTTGAAGATTCTTTTTTTTAGTTGAATGCTGGTGCATCCTGTGTGGTCCCATTTTAATTTGGTCCATTTCTGATAATTGTATTAATGAGAAAATCACGTAATTCATAAATGTTCATTAGATATTTGCGCGACAAATGGACGAATAACTCAATATCACGCTAACCGATTACGACGGTTCTTTTTTTATTGGAAAAGATACACTTTAGTGTAGCAGTTTGATTACTTAGTATAGGGTCCGGTTGAAATCGTTTTTTTTTTTCTCAAAAATTATAATTATATGCTAGTGATAACATTAAATATTGTTTTAAAATATTCAATTGAGGCCAGTCGTGTAATATTCAATTGCTGCACAATGTTTTTGTAAATGGGACAGATTGTGGGTTCGATTCCCACTTGACGAAATGAAATGTATATTTTTTTTTCATTTTCTCGCTTCTGGTAAAGGATCAAAGCGCGGCGTTGAGTTCAGTTACTCAACACGCAATATCTCGAGAATTTGGTGAAAAGTGGAAAACTTGAGTGTAAAATACTCATACTCTTTAATAAGAATTTAGTGTCTTGACACTAGGTTTCTAAGTTTCACCTGTCTACCCTGTTATGTGCGAGATACAGCGTAAATCAAAAACAAAAAAAAAATACAATTTCTTATTGTTAATGGCGCTTATTCGTCACGTTATTTGTCAAAATTGGTACCTATTTTTTATAAAAACAAAATCCATCATTCATATTATGTCAACTGAACTATTAGTGAAACAAAACATTGACAACGTTTCGAACTATAGAAATATATGATTGATGTGTTAAAAGCATTAAGCATTCTTTGTCAATAGTAATAAAAATATTTCCACCTTTTATTATTGTGTACTCGTCTCACTATGGCGGACAAAATAAATGCATTTTTTTTTAGTTTTATGCTATATTCCGCACACGGCAGGGTAGGCTAAGGGAATCTGGAAACCTAGTGTTAGGATGTTAAAGTCTCATTGAAGCACTTCCTATCCTCACTTTCCGTTGAATTATCGAGGTTGCGGAACTCAATTCCGCGCTTTACCTCGTTGCCAGAGCGAAAAAATGAAAATATCAAATATTTCATTCCTCGAGTGGGAATCAAACCCAAAGCTGTCGCTTTTACAGTCGCATGCTTGTGTCCCTGTTCTACGATGGCCTCGTATTGTAATTACATAATCATATTAATTTACTTGCGGTAACGTATTATGAATATAGGAATGTTCTTGTAGTGAGTTGAAAACTGGATTATTTGTACTTAACACCAATTTATTATTACCTTAAATCAGCTTCACGCTGTATCCCGCATACAGCAGGGTAGGCAGAGGGGACCTAGTGTTAAGACCCTCTGTTCCGCATTTTCTGCCGAATTCGGAAGACATTGCGTGTTGAGTGGCAGAACTCGTCGCAGCGTTTTGCCTCGACACCAGAGCGAAGAAATGGAAATATAAATTTAAGTAAATATTTCATCTCCTCGAGTGGGGATCGAACCCACAACCAGTCGGTTTTACAGTCACATTTTGTGCCCCTGCACAACGACTGGCCTCTAATTCTTACCTTTTTATCTTCTTACCTGTCTCTTATTATTACCTGTCTCCTATTAAATGAGATCAAACGGAGTCAATAAAGTAAACTTAATAAATATGTATAATCTATCAACCTTGACAAGGTTAGACAAATAAAAAATATTCGTTGTTCATATTTCATATTTCCTTAAGTACTTCTCTATTAATTAAGGTTTTATTGTTAACTATAAACCCGTTCGCAGCTTCGCCCGCTTGACTTGCTACATAATGTAGGTTACAATTATAAATAAAAATTTATTTTGTAACCTCAATATTTTAATTTTAAAGACAATAGCAGTTTATGTAATATTAGAAACTAAAATTTCAGCCAATTCAAAATAATATTGATATAACTTGTTTATGTATGAACGCATTCAAATAAAACAAAAAATATCTGTTAAGGGAAATTTGCTAAAATATAATATGGAAAACTGCATTTAAATCGCTTAAGGTGTTTCTGAGATTAACGTGTACAATCAGATAGATAAACATATATAACGATATTTTTTATATAATTTTCGTGTATAGCCAGCGATGAGTTACAATTTTATTATATGTATAGATATAGATGTGGTCATTATTATTACATGATAGATGAAAATATGTTAAAAAATTAAAAAATAAATCAGCTTCACGCTGTATCCTCGCAGAGGGAACCTAGTGTTAACACACTCCGTTCCCCACTTTCTGCCGAATTCTAGAGGCATTGTGTGTTGGGTAGCAGAACTCAACGCCGCGCTTTGCCTCGACACCAGAGCGAAGAAATGGAAATATAGTGGGGATCGAACCCACAACCAGTCGGTTTTACTGACTGACTAGCCTCAATGTTAATCAGAATAATTTGAAATTAATATATTTACAGTCAAATTTGAAAGCAGAAAATTTGTATAAAACATAAACAATAACAACACATTAAACACTTTTACATGACAAAAGGCATCATTTCCATTCTTACACTAATAAAAAACTCTCGCTTCATATATAAAATTAGACACTTTTTAATATTCTATCGAAATAGCACGTATATATCCAAAAATAGAAATTTTGGTTATCGTTATCCACGCTTCCATACAAAACGATCGGTATAAGTGATTGCGAATATAAGCGGCAGGCGATAGCTACATACATATATGTATATATATTGGTATGTGAGTCGGTTATAAAGCTTAAATGTTCTAGGACATTTTGAGTAAAATGCATATATGTATTTAACTATTAAAATATTGTTTTTTGTGTATATTTTCTTTTAAATTAAATATATATGTATATATCTATACAATGTCAAAGAGTTTCTATATGTAATCAAATACTATTTTATTTATAAGAACAAAATTTATATATTGTGTAAATGACTACGAAAAAGAGCAATTTATATCAATTTTGGTCGAAAAACATTATTAAAAATGGTATAACTTTTTTATTTATAATACGATTGCAATAAAATAAACACTAAATATTAAATGAAGCTTGCCAAAATACAATAGTGAAAACGCACAGACAAACAGACACTTTTTTATTATTGTACTTGTTCATTATGTTATTAAATGTTTTCCAATAACATTTTTTTCTTATACATCTGCCATGTACAGATATAGATAAATTTACCGATATTTTTTTTTCGATATATATATTTTTTTATTTAATCGATAGATTTTATTATAAGTATAGATATGTAGAATGTACCTACATGAAATTTAGTTTAACGTTACGCCACTGAAGCTATATTTGATATATGCTGCTGTAAATCATTTTGATAATTAAGAAATATAAGCACATCCAACCCTGTTATATGATATTTATCTAGGCCAGTTGTGGCGCAGGAGTACAAGTGTGTGATTGTAAACGCGACTGGTTGTGGGTTCGATCCGCAGTCGGGGAAATTAAATATTTATTTCTTCGCTCTGGTGTCAAGGCAAAGCACGGCGTTGAGTTTCGCCACTCATGTTCATCATCACTCAAGTTGAGTGCCTCTATAATTCGGCGGAAAATGGGAAACTAATAATAGGTTCCCTCTACCTGCCTTGCTGTGGTGCTAAGAAACATAAAAAAAAATAGCAAGTATTATTATCTAAGAATGGCGCACGATTACAAACCACTTTAAAACAGAAGTCGTTTCTCAGCAAGCATTGTAGCACGAATGTATACTTTTCGCTCGTAAATTCCTCATAGAGAAAATTTCTACTGTCCCGACCACTAAAACATTAATTACCAGTAAGTGGATGCATATTTATAGCTTATGATTATTATCAAATATTAAATATTGATTAGAGGCCAGTCGTGGCGCAGGGGCACAAAGTGTGGCTGTAAAACCGACTGGTTGTGGGTTCGATCCCCACTTGAGGAGATGAAATATTTACTTAAATTTATATTTCGATTTCTTCGCTCTGGTGTCGAGGCAAAGCGCGGCGTTGAGTTCTGCCCCTCAACACGCAATTCGAAGAATTCGGCAGAAAGTGGGGAACAGAGTGTTATAACACTATGTTCCCTCTGTCTACCCTACTGGGCGCGGGATACAGCGTAAAGTTGATTTATTTATATATTGATTTTAATTGATTAAATCTTATTATACAGTTTTAATAGAAAATATTATTTAACTAAGCTTTTTCTTTTAATTCTTTATTGACGTAATTATTATATTTTATGACTTAACTTAGCGGAAACCACATGTGAGTTAACGACAGAACTCGTGGTTGTCGTGTTATATTAAATATTTACAACCATATAAATACTACTTTACTATAATGGGATTATTAACCGACTTCTAT
>DWQW01009936.1:0-12550 GCA_018249695.1 Heliconius erato demophoon | reverse complement strand
ATTCCGGTCGTTTTAATTTTAGTATACTAAATGCGTACGGAATATATTAGTACCCTTTACTTTAGTATAAACGTTATTACTTATTTTCTTTACTTTGTACCTTAATATTAAGTAAAATATCACTTTTATATAACATTTTGAAGTTGGAATTTCTCTTAATTTTATGTATAGACTAGTTTTTTAATAATAACTGAGAGTATTATATGACTGTTACTGTGCGCTGTGCATAAAGCATCATTTTCTGAATCGCGCTGGTAAGATTTTTGGCTAAAGAATGAAATTCTTGGTTAAATGGCTGTTGATAAATTCAATATTTTTAAGCACACAGTTCATAATAAAAACAATAAAGTAAACAAAATTGAATTGTTGGTGAAGTTTACCTTCATAAGTCATAACAGTTAAGTTTAAGTCGTAATTAATTCAACACAGAGATAAAAAACGACTTGATTTTCAAAGAAATATCAAATAGATTCTTCGGTTCGCTCGTTCGTTTGTAGTTGTCAGTCAATTCTGCTTATTAAATCAATAATCATGTAGTTGATGCGGGCGAAGCCCCGCCCGCGGCTTCGCCCGCATGATCGCCGTTAGTATAATATATGAAGCATTTATATAGGACGATAGCCTTCCTAAATTACACTAAATTACAAAAAGATTTTTTCAATTCGAACCAGTACTTCTTGACGATACTGCGTTCCGTCGAACTGTTTAGGTTTTTTTTTCTTCAAGACTTATTCCGCATATAGCACGCAGAGAAAACCTGGGAGTCTAGTGTTAAGACACTTCCGCCAAATTCTCAAGGCATTGCGTCCTTAGTGGCGGAACTCAATATCGCGTTTTGGCTCGTTACCAGAGTGAGGACATAAAAATATTCCCAAATAAATATTATTCCCCCAAGTGGAAATCGAATGCCTGCGGCACGATGGCGACTTACTCGTACATATTTAAAAAAATAATACAAAAAAACATACAATACACGTTTTTCTTTATGAGAAACAAATGTAGTCATCATAATAATCATTTCCAGCCTTATAAATAAAAATAAATCAAAATAAATCAGCTTCACGCTAAATTGCAGGGTAGGCAGAGCGAACCTAGTATTAAGATACTCCCTATCGAATTTCTGTCGAATTCTGCATTGCGTGTTGAGTGGAAGAACTCAACGCCGCGTTTGTCCTCAACACCAGAGGGAAGAAATGGAAATATAAATTTAAGTATTTTCTCCTCGAATGGGGATCGAACCTACCACACTAAACACGAACCCTAACCAGTCTGTTTTACAGTCACACTTTGTGCCGCTGCGCTACGACTGGCCTCATCCTTATAATGCCCATTATTGGACAAAGGCAAGGACACGAATTAAACTTATCACAGGAATTGAACTTATATACCTTATATATAGATGGAAACAACATTCACCGTTTTAACTTTCGCCTTTCACGTTTATAGATAGATGGATATACCTTCACATATCCACATATCTATAAACTGAGCTACAAAGGCCTTAATTTCTAACTCCAACACAAATTGTCAAATGGTGAATACGAATATTCATATATAAATTTTAAATATTTAGCCGTTAGTCCCTATGTAATGATGCCATCTCTGCCGCCATTCCGTGTAGCGACCATAAAATGGCGCGCGCTGGGAATTGTCGCCTGAACTCTCTCGGGAGTACCCGAGAGTAGAGTAAGTAGAGCATATTAGAAGTGGTATTTATTTTATTATAATATTAGAAGTATATTAGTGTAGCTTAACGCTGTATCTGTGTATGTATGTTAGATAAGACAGAAATAACCAAATTTTAAAATACTCCCTTCTTTATGTATCGTCCAATATTCAAAATATTGCGTGCTTAGCGGCGGAACTCAACGCTTCGCTTAGTCTTGCTAGAGAGAGAAAATAAAAATAATGAATTCTCGGAGATAGGTGCTGCGATACTATGATACGATTGAATTAATTATTTTGATCTTTATTCTCTAGTTCTGGCAATACTAAACGCGACGTTGTGTGGCGGCCACACAAAACGTAATGTCTCAAAAACTTCCCGGTGCGTTGGAAACGGAGTGTCTTAACACTATTTCCCCTCTGCCTACCGTGCTATATACGAGATGTGGCGTGAAGTTAACGCTAAATTCAATCGTGTTTAGTCAGGTAAATGACAACTCTGCCATAGTGACTTCTATAACAACAAAATAAAATAAGACTTTTGGTTTCCACGATTTTTACATGTTTTAAATGGAAGTTTTAATCGCTGGATTAATCGTGTATTATATACCCCACTCGAGGAGAAGAAATATTTACTACTTAAGTAATTTATTTCCATTTCTTCGCTCTGGTGTCGAGGCTAAGCGCGGCGTTGAGTTCTGCCACTCAATACGCAATGCCTCCAGAATTCGGCAGAAAGCGGGGAACGGAGTGTCTTAACACTAGGTTCCCTCTGTCTACCCTGATCGGTGCTGTGTGCGGGATACAGCGTGAATCTGAAGAAGAAGAGGAAGAAATAAACTAGATTTTCGTTTAAAATGAAATAAAACACCTCTATACCATTTCTTTATTCCAGAGCCAACTATTCTAAGTAACAGTTGGAACGGAAAATCATAACATAGCGTACTATTGCATTTTACTTGTTCGGAAGTTTTGCTACGTTATGGTACTGACGTGGATTTCGAGCGCTAACACTGTGTGGTAAATGGTCGCGGTGTTTCCATGTACATCTATATTTTTTAAATATTTTTATTTCATTAATTTCTAATGTACAAGAACAATTTTTATATTTTGAAATTGAAGTATAACAATATTTAAAATATAAAAAAATGAAGCCGTTCCACAGCAGCACAGTGTCTGATTCTAAATACGATATGGGTTCGATTCGATTACCATTCGTGGGAATTAATTAATAGTATTTCCTCGTTGTGGTAGCAAAACAAAGTGAAGCTTTAAATTCTGCAATTAAACACGCAATGCGTCAAGTATCTAAACACTAGTGTCCCTCTTACTAGCCTACTATTAACGAAATGCAGGGACAAACAAACCAAAGAACAGTGAAATAAACAGAAATAAAAAAAATGCTTATCACACTGTATCCCACTCGAGGATATGACATATTTTATATTTTAAATTCCTTGTTCTGATAACGAAGTAAAGTGCGGCGTTGAGTTTTGGTACTCAACACGCAATACCTTCTGAATTCGGTTGAAAGTGAAAAATGTGAGTGTCTTAATGTGAACTGAGTGACTGAAAATAGGTTTTCAGATCCGCTCTGCCTACTCTGTAGTGTTGTGGGGGTACAACGTGAAGCTACGGAATGCATGGCATGGTGTAAGAATGTGTCGATATTAACACCCACCTCACAACCGTTGTTTGCTATCAAAATTTAGGAATTGTTGTAAATGTAAAAATATAAGAATATTTACCTTAACTTATCATAGCTTCACGCAGTATCCGTAGTGAGATTATCAGAAAAAAACAGAGCAAAAAGCTATATATGAGCTTTAACTGCTTAAAAATAGAGTGCACTTCACCATGATGCCGAGGCGCGGTGTTGGTCTACTCCCACTCAGTGGAATGGAGTATTTTCACTTCCTTGTTCTGGTGGCAAGACAAAGCGCGGTGTTAATTTCCGCCACTTATGTAACCCAAAATGTCTCATGGGTAGAAAAAAGCGAACAATGAATAAGTGTGTTTTAAGACTAGATTCCTTCTGTCTACATGGGGGATAAGGCGTGAAGGTCTAAAATAATATTGGCTACATAATCGTACGACTACGATCTCTATGAATGATATTTTTATCAAGCTAACTACGGATATCCATAAATAAACTTTAAAAACGAAAATATAAAATAAAAATAAAATATAAATCTCAAGTAAAACAACTCGTTGAATCAAAAATAGCTCTAGTTCCGGAGTTTTTAAACTATTTTTCTTACTCCACCTCAGTGTAGTAGGGAGCTGGCGCGTTGTTTTGACGTACTTCCTACAAACTTCCATAAGTACTGGCATTCTCTTAGCTGTGTCCGGTCGGTTCTATGTTGATTTGCATAACTAGTTCAGTTTTGTTGAAACACGATAAACTTGAAGGAATCTGTACGTGATTTTCTTGAGGTCATCTTTAATAATAAATGCAGCTTAGATTGTGGGGCTTTGAAATATAACTGAGAACGATAGATTATTTTTAATGATAGCTTTTTGTGGTCTACTAGAATTTACCTAATAACCAGTTCTAACTATCGATAAGAGGACGTCGTAGCACAGCGGTACAGCATTTAATCGTACTCGAAACAGTTGTTAGTTTGATTCCCACAAGACATAGCGGAGCGTTCATTTTCATCTTTTAAACATTCAGTGTCTCGAAAATTTTGCGGAAAATAGAAAACAGAATGTCTTAATACTAGGTTCCCTGATTAATGCTACAAAAGCATGATGGAAAATTTTTAACTAAGTTCCTTAAGGAGCACGTTCTTTCAGTTTATATTATAATAATTCAAAATATTCTTTATTCAAATAAACTCTTATAAGCACTTTTGAATCGTCGAATGAACATATAAACAAAAAAAAGTTACCGGTTTGGAAGGCAGTTCTGCTGAGAAGAGCCGGCAAGAAACTCAACATTCAATAGATATTAATTCCATACATGTTTATCCTCTAAATATTCTTGCGAAGCTTTAAAACAAGAAACAATAATCTTAAATTAAAAGTAAAAAATAAAATATTAAGAAAAATCATTTATTTATTATGGTGAAAATCATTTTTTGTGATCTATTGGAGCACGCCGCCCCACCACTACAACAGGGTCAAATAAAGTAAGAGCAATCAAAGTCAAATATAATACCAATCATATTGCACGACAATTCCACGACCCAATAACCGACTTTGAAGTTGAACAATGCGATAAAAATATCTCGGTATAAATTTAAATAATGACGACTCGATACGATGACAAAGGTCGGCCCTCGGGAGGCCGCTGCCCGTAGTTTCCATTAAAAGTTAAATTAATATCTGACTTTTTGCACTTTAGTACCCCTGAGGAGTGTATAGATGTGGTTTCGTTCCATTTTTTTTATTCAATTTTTGTTTAGTTAATTAGATATGAGTGAGTGAGATGTTTGACAGTTGTTCCATTATTTGTAACATTAGATATTTTTTTTAGTTTTACACTGTACCCCGTAAAAAACACAATAGGCAAAGATAACCTAGTTTTATGAAACTCCATTTTCTACTTTTTGCTTAAATTTTGAGACATTGCGTATTGAATGGCGAAATTCGACGTCATGTTTTGTCTTGCTACCAGAGCCACGAAATGAAAATAATTCAATCGCTCGATCAAGATTCAATCCAATTCAAATCAATGCCGTTGCGCCATAACAGCCGGAACTCTTAAAATACCAAGAAAAATATATAAAACAAATAATAAAAACTATAAACATGAACTGTGACGTCACAACATTGTATCCCAACAAAATAATAGTGTGGTACAATTTAGTTTTACTACTCAATACCTCGATGGAGTTAAGTTACGCTCATGTTATTTTTATGAAGCGCACTAGTTTTATTACAGTCTTATGGGACTCGTCTACTATCTTATATATTTGTCTAGACTATATTATTATTTGATTGTTCCTTTCGTTTTATCTTCTTAAACCACTTGTGATTATAGCTATAATAACTATTACAATGATATTACTTGAAATTGATTTTTTTATATATGTTTTTAGTTATATGTTTTGTTTTAGAATCCATTTCATCTAATGTCTTCAACTTATTCTTATAGTCTACTGTCTTTATGTTTTTTACGTGGTTTTTTGCCTTTCGAAGAGTCATCCAAGAAGCTTGATTAGTTTGTATGTACTATCTAACTTTGATGTTTTTAGAGAATTAATTAAAACACAAAACTAAAATTAGTTATTTTTAAATTCTAAAAAATATCACACAAAAAAGAATAATTGTAAAATAAAGTAATCATCAAGGGGTGATCTAATCAATCCTTGTTACGAAATATTTACTGTGGAAACACATTATGTCAATATTGTACCTATTGGAACAGCCTAATGCAAATATATTTCAGATATACCAGTTAAGTTAATGGAAATAAATTTATATTTCCATTTCTTCGCCCTAGTGTCGAGGCTAAGCAGGGCGTTGAGTTCTGCCACTCAACACGCAATGCCTCCAGAATTCGGCAGAAAGTGGGGAACAGAGTGCCTTAACACTAGGTTCCCTCTGCCTATCCAGCAGTGTGCGGGATACAGCGTGAAGCTGATTTATATACCAGTTAAGATTATAAAACGTGGACGTTTTGACCTTATTTAGAATACCTGCTACCTTATTTAGGCTTATTTTTGTAAATTTATTTTTAAGTTTCACGTTGTATCCATAAACACATAACAGGATTGACAAATGGAACATAGTGTTAACACACTTAACTGTCGGAACTCAACGTCGCACTTAGTCTTATTAACAGGTGTGAGTGTGAGTGAAAAAAATATTCATTCTCCCGATTGGGAATGGAACTTACAACCGTAAACAACAATTACAGTTGGACTCTGTGCCGCTGCGTCACGACGGCCTCGGTTAAAGTTATAGCATACTAATTTTAGTTTCACGCCGTTGTTTGGCATATCTGACGGTTATAGATTCGATTCTAAGCTTGCCAATAATGTTGAGTTTTGCCAATCGAACGAAATCGAAAACCACAAAATATCTTTAAAATGATAAAAATGGTTGTTTCTAAAAGAAGTGTCTAAACAAATTTAGTTTTCTTTGAAAAGCTCTACGAAGATAAAATAGTTAGGGAAAAAGAATAATTTATAATTTAAATGTAGTTGCAGGAAGTACGTCACATCTTAATTATTCATTTAAAAGGACGAGTTTAAATAAAAGGAAATGTAGAGCGTTTCTCGTAAGCTGACTTAATTGATTTAGCGTCGTAGTGTCAACCAGCAGGACAGGAGGTCTTGAATTAAAATTTCTTAGAAAAATGTAGCTTTTATGATTTCAAAAGGATGTTTTATTGTTTTTATAGTAGAGAATGGTTGTAGATAATATAACATAAGTTCACTCAGTTTCCCACGCATTGCCCTATTTTTGAAACATTTCATGTTTAGTGGAAGAACTCAACGCTTTGTCTACGAGAAGGACGATAGAAGACTGCTATTTGAATATTTTTATGTTGTGAAATTGTATCACATAGTATCCCGCACATAGCAGTGAAGGCAGAGGGCACATGGTACCATGTGTTAAGATACTATGTTCCTATTAAGACTTCCGATTCTCCACTTTCTGCGAAATTTTGGAAACATTGCGTATTGAGTGTCAACTCAACGCCGCGCTTTGCCTCGTTACCAGGAGGAAATGAAAATATTATTTTGTAATACAAAAGATTTTATTGATATATTAAATATTTTAATATTATATTTTTTACATTATTGTTAGCCAACATATTATTTTATAATTAAGCATGAAAGCATTCAATATCTCTGGGAATGGAGAGATTTTATTTCTTATGTGTATACAGGGCAAGAGATAAGTTAGGAAAAGAATTGATATTCACAGTTGTCACGATGCAGAACCAGTTATCTTTTTTTACAACTGAACTAGTACTTGAAATTTTTAGTATTATATTATTCTTGTTTGAAATAAGTAAAATAAATCAGCTTCACGCTGTATCCCTCACACAGCAGGGTAGGCAGAGCGAACCTAGTGTTAAGAACTCAACGCCGCGCTTAACCTCGACACCAGAGCGAAGAAATGGAAATATAAATTTAAGTAAATATTTCATTTCCTCGAGTGGGGATCGAACCCACAACCAGTCGGCTTTACAGTCACACCTCGTGCCGCTGCGCCACGATTGGCCTCATTCTTGTTTTAATGAAAGAAAAAAAAAATAAGATTTCCTATTTTTGTTAACTGCCTTAAAAAAATAAATGTGAGGCCGGCGTTGCGCAGTGGCATAAGTGTGTGACAGTAAACGCGGCGCTTGTCAGTTCGATTCCACTCGAGGTTATTTATTATTTAGTACATTAACTTCCTCGCTCTGGTATTAAGGCAAAAGTCCGGCATTCCGCCGCTCAACATGCGATGTCTCCATAATTCGGCGTAAAATAGGAAAGAGGTATCTTGACACTATGTTTCCTATTCCTCCCCTCCTATATGCGGAATACAGACATCGTCCAACTGATAAAAAAATGAAGTTATTAGGTTGAAATTTTGATGTTTTTGGAATCGGCTAATATTAGTATGATATATTATGATATCGATTTAGGCTTTCAAGCACGTGTTATAAAAATCATAAATGTAAGATATGTATTTAGTCCACTATTATTGAGAAATTTTACTGAAACTAAATGCTATTTCCAAATTTATTTTAACTCTGAGTAAAGATAAAAATTCATCAAAATCATTTCAGTAGTTTTTGAGATATGCGTATTTACGCACGCATTTCACAATATTATGTAGATACCTAAGTCATAGAGAGATATTTCAAATTATTTTTGTTAATTAAATTAATAGCTCTATTATATATTAATCATTCTATACCGAGAAAAAACTTAAGGGTTCAAAAATAATTTAATAATAAAAATTTCAAGTTTGAACGATATAAAAAAAATATTAATATCGAAATCGATATTATAAAAGGTCGTCTTCCGGGACTCGGCGGCCGGTAGTTTCTATTAAAAGTTGAATTAATACCGTCTTTTGTTCGCGTTGTCCCGAGGGCTGAGGCGTACGAAGGTTCCTTACATTTTTCCTATAAATCTAGTTATACCTATGTAGAAATCCAATTATTATTTATTCGAGTTCGTTATGACGCAGTGGCACAAGCGAGTGAATGTCACAGTAACACGGTGGTTGTGGGTTAGATTTTCACTCCAGGAAGTAAAATTTTAATATTTTAATTTTCCTCGCTGCGACCAGACCTCGCTCGTAACCCGCGTTGTTGTGTTCTGCTACTCAACATGCTATGCTTTCAGAATTTGGGGGAAAGTTATTTACGGAGTGTCTTAACATTAAATTCCCTCCGCTTACCTTGCTATTAATGCTATTATTATTAAAGAGGAAAAAGTATAGAAAAGCTAACTAATATATTAGTCTATGTGAAAAAAAATTGTGTAAAAATGTAGAGGACCATACAAAACATGGCACTTGGATACACTCTAAGCATAATATAACATTTAGAAATCACTAGAAACTATAAAAAGTTCATAATAGAACTTGGCACTATCACACCCGAGCACAGTGTCCCAGATACGTGAACATAATATTGCTGAAATGATTTCACATTCGGCCGATCAATTGCCATGATTTGTGGTGAACAGCACGATACGTGTCGCTGTCGGGTATTCATTATTGTTACAGTGTTTGCGGTTCAATTTTGTAACTTTACGCTTTTATATGTCATTTAAAATATATGTTGATGAGGCCAGTCGTGGCGCAGCGGCACAAAGTATGACTGTAAAACCGACTGGTTGTGGGTTCGATCCCCACTCGAGGAGATGAAATATTTACTTAAATTTATATTTCCATTTCTTCGCTCTGGTGTCGAGGCAAAGCGCAGCGTTGATTTCTGCCACTCAACACGCAATGCCTTCAGAATTCAGCAGAAAGTGGTGAACGGAGTGTCTTAACACTAGGTTCCCTCTGCCTACCCTGCTGTATGCGGGATACAGCGTGAAGCTGATTTATAATGTAGAAATATTTATTTTGATGAGGCCAGTCGCAGCGCAGGGGCACAAGGGTGTGACTGTAATACGGCAGGTTTGATGGATGGATGGATGGATTCGATTCCCCCTCGATGAAATTATATATTCAATATTTTTGTTTCCTGGTTCTGAAAATGAGACAAATGTGGAAAGCGCGGAGTTGAGTTCCACTACTCAACACGCAGGGCCTCCTGAATTCGTAGTCAAGTGGTGAAGGGAAATATCTTAACACTAAGTTGACAAATTCCCTCTGCCTACCCCGCTATCTTTGGGATATAGTGTAAAGCTAAAAAAATAAGCATAAAAGTTTGTCCGTCTGATTCTTTGTCATACTGATTCTTTGGCATCGTTATGTTCTACCACTCTTCTTATTTTTACACTAACTCCACTTTAGTTATCCTACTTAATAACTAACTTACGTTAACGTTTTAATTACACAAAATGTAGTTTTCAAAGATAACATTATTTTTTAAACGATCTATCCTGCCTTTTTGATCTCCCTGCATAGTCAATTCTAAAATCAATACAGATGAAATAAACAAAACAAAAAAAGCATCAAAATCCAAAATCAAACTATCTTAAAAACAAAGGAAATAAGTAACATCAATAAAACAACCGGAGAGCTGAAAGCTACAGAACATTATCTTTTAAATCAAGTGATTCAACAAGCAAATCTATTTGCGACCTGTATCTCTGACACGACACAATCAATTACTAAAGCTTACGGCCACCGATGGAGGCGAGCTTTTTTCTATTTTATTTTATTTTATTTCGACACGTCCAGCAAGAGCGGTTATAAGCGTTTAATAAATAAGTTAGACATGAGAGCACTTTGGGAATTGATTTTACACTTTTTTTAACAATTTTGTTTTTTAGCAATATATTCGTGGTAATAACAATATATTTTTATAGTCTTTTTTATATTTTGGAGTGTTATTATTAATACTGAGGCGGTCATGGTGCAGTGATACGTATAACTAATGATGAATGTGAGTTCGATTATCACTCGGGTAAATTAAATTATCCTTATAACCTCGCTGTCCTAAAAAGAGTACCTAAGCGGGGTGTTGTTGGTTTCGTTGTTCCATACGCAATGTCTTGAAATTTGCACTATCAACTTGTTTCAGTTTTTTTTCAGCACTCTCTGTTTTTCAGACATTGCATGTTGAGTGGCGAACCTTAACACCGCTAATGGAAATATAAATTTAAATAAATATTTCATCTCCTCGAGTGGGGATCGAACCCACAACCAGTCGGTTTTGCAGTCACCTCGTGCCGCTGCGCCACGACCGGCCTCAAAACTCAAACTAGTTTAAAAATATTTCAGTCATATAAAACTCAGATGACTCGAACCTGCGATCACAATCTAATAAACACATCTCTACTGCGTCTAAGCGTACATAATGTAAATTAGTAAAAAACAAAGCGATACTCATCTCATATGATGTCCATCAAAACGAAAGTCCAAACCGAACCGACCAGAGCATATAGCAAAAATATGTAAACCGTTGAATGCGTCATTTGTGCCACAATGCAAAACAGTTGAAAACAAAAGACAGTGGGGATTTCAAAATGAATAAAAATCGTCTAGAACAATAGCTTGTTTATACGAGTACGTACAACGGAACGGCCGCTGGAATAAAATGTACGTAAAATGTAGGTGAATGTTAATAAAGGCTGGTCAAGTGCGATCCGGACTGGACCATAGAGGGTTCTATACCGAAATAATAAATTATTGATTGTAAGTCTGTGCAAAATTGATAAAAATAATTGATAATCTTAAGTTTGCTGACAAATGCACAATTTTTTATGATATGAACTATATACGAGAATTTTCTGTAATATATCCTGTAAATGTTCATTTTGTTTTTTTCCTTTATTTGTAAAAATAAAATAAAATGCTTTAGATTGCAATTTCATAAAAAAAACGGATCTATAATCGTGTTGATACAGAAGCTTATTTTTTTTCTGTGCTTAAAGTGACTGTTCACTTGCATATGTGGTATTCATTTCAGCTTGATACCTCAACCTAAACTTCAGTCAAATTTTCATGACAGACTGACAGACAGACAAACGTACAACAAAGAGCCTTGTCCTGTAAGGTTTTCATTTTATTTTGACACCCGGAACCCTAAAAACGAAATACCGTTATTAGCGTGCGCTTCGTTAACAACGTTTACATATGAAAATATTCGATGATGGAAACTAAAACCGTTGGCTAGTTTTGCTTGGTGACAAGATTTTTGTTGATAGCTATAAATTTTTGTGTTAAATATTTGTTTTTGTAATGGTGTAATGGTAGTTTATATTTTGGGGGCAACATTAAATTCAAATTCAAAATATGAATCAAATCAGCTTCACGTTGTATCCCGCACAGCAGGATAGGCAGAGGGAGCCTAGTGTTAAGTCACTCCGTTCCCCACTTTTCCCCAAATTTGAGAGGTATTGCGTGTTGAGTGGTGGAACTCAATGTCGCTCTTTGCCTCGTCACCAGAGCGAAGAAATGGAAATATTAATTTAATTAAATATTTCGTTTCCTCGAGTGGGGATCGAACCTACGAGTACAACCGTCGCGTTACAGTCACACCCTCGTGCCCCTGTGTCTTAATGTGAACGGAGTATCTGATAAGATTCTCCGTTCCTGGTGTTACATCAGGCTCCCAAGTTTCCTCTGCTCGCCCTGCCTTGTGCGAAATACATTGTAAAGCTAAATATAATGAAAGAAAATAAATAATTAGATGTTCCTTTTACGACCAAATTTACCTACAGAAAGCGTGATAAGTTACGAACTTTAACCAGTTTTAATTCACCAGACTTATTATTATAAATTAAAAGTAGGCCTGCGTTTGACTTTA
>DWQW01009935.1:0-12550 GCA_018249695.1 Heliconius erato demophoon | reverse complement strand
TTTCTATTCTCCTCCAAATCCGACTCCTTGCATTTGCATTGCCTTGAGCCTTGCATTGAACCTTGGTCGTTTAAGATGGGCCTCCCTCAGGAAACCGAGGGTCTCTCCTGACTGAGTTGACCGCCTAAATGGCATTTGATAATCCTTCCAATTTCATACTGTGTCAACGCCCAGATGTCGTTCGGCGCTACTACGGAGATGGGCTAGAGAATGCTTAAATTCTGCACCTGGCTTTATAGCAAAGTTAATTTAGAAGCGATTGCACGTATTTTGGGGTTATCCAATAATTATAATGTATTTCAACGCGACATAGTTGGTTATATCTTTCGTTTAAGTATTTTTGGGTAAGAGGATAGTAGGTAGTCTGTTGTTTATAATTTCTTTCGTTAAAGTTTTCTATTTTTTGTGTCATTTGTTTAAGTGAGTTTTTTCAAACAATTGAAACATCCTTATTGGAACTACGAAATCGCGGGTTGAATTAAAGTTTAAATAATTTTCACATTAGTAATCTTAAGTGTTTTGCAAACATAGGTACATTACATGAATAATTCCGTAGTTAAGCGGGCGAAGCCGCGAGTGGGTCGCTAGTAGAAGTATATTTTAAGAGGCTAGTTGTGGCGACTGTAACCGTGACAGGTTGTGGCTTCGATTCCCACTCCTAGAAATATATAATATTAAAATAATATTTAATATTTCTTTTTTTGTCGCTCTAGTGTCGAAGCAAAGCACGGTATTGAGTTCCGCCACTCACTATGTAATGCCTCTGGAATTCGGTGGAAAATATAGAATGGAGTGTCTTAACACTAGGTTCCATCTGCTACCCTGCTGTGTGCGGGATTCAATGTGACGCTAAAAAAAGTATATTTTAAGAGGACAGTCGTGACGCAATAGCTCAAGCTTGTGACTGACAGATTCTGGATTCGATTTCCTCTTGAGGAAATAAAAATATTAAATATTTCTTTCCCCTGAGATTGAATACAACGTACAAGAGTTCAATATTTAGAAATTTAAATAAAACTAAATGTTTTTATTCATTCATATTAAATAATTTAATGATAACTTCACACAATATAAATCTTTTTTATTAAAGACTGCCATTTTGTTGAAGAAATTAAAAAAAAATGGTTTAGAGATAAACAAATAAGCAAACAGACAAAGTTTATTTTTATTTTGTTAAGAATTATAATTATTTAAAGCTTATATGCAATGTAATTAAATTAATCAGGACACAGGTAGCCATTTTAGAATAAGTCGAAACGTAAAATATATTATTTCGGGATCCCATATCCTTACATTTCGGGCCCAAGTATGGTCAAAGGCCCTGGGAATAGAACCTGTGACTTATTATAAAGATTAAACTGGGGCCACGATACTGATAGGTAGACGTATGCACCATATTGGAACACGAAGATGATCTGCAACTCTGAACTCAATAGTAGCCTGTGTACCCTGTAAGAAGTAAATTAATTAATCTATAAAATGGATTTTACTAGATTTTTGTCGTAATCGAAGGGTTATAAATTTTGTCTTAGGTTATAATTTTTTTAAATTAAAATACGTCATTTCTTACTTTAATAAAATCTCTGAATAAGTGTCTAACATCAACTGGATTGTATGGAATAATCCATACATGTAAAAGATCCAGCTAAAAATCCTATATTTTAGAATATAGACAAAAAATAAAGCCTCAGTTTGCGAAAAAAGAGAGTGAAGTCACAATATTTTCTCTTTTACTAAAAATTGGATATTTAATGTAAAAGTACTGTTGAGCAGTAAGCATATTACATAAATCTTTTCATAACTTGTCAGAAAATATGAAGCTCTCAAGGCGGTATTAAAAGATTTATTTAGGTCGTTACTAACGTCCTGAAAAATTTTATGGGGTTTAAAATTGTTGAGAAATTTTATAAAATGCTTTGCGAAATTGTTGCGGAATATTTTATAAGAGGTACAAAGCGCGGTGTGCGCACTGGAAAATTTGGGTTCTGGGCTCAAATCTTCTTAACTTTGAATTCTATAAATTAGGGCAGTGATTCTCAACCACTGTACCGCGGCACTTTTTGGTGCCGCCAAATTTCAAAAGTGTGCCGCCAAATTTCGCAAATATATAATAATGTTAATATTATTAAATTATATAATTTAACAAGAAAAATATTTGTAACATGAATATATATTTAAATCCACAAAAAAATAAATTCGTATATTTAATTTTTTTGTCATAAACTATTTATGCAGTGTGTTGTAGTAAATAATTTTTATCTTTTTCTTTGTGTGCCGCCAAATTTTGAAATCCTTAAATATGTGCCGCAACAAAAAAAGGTTGAGAATCACTGAATTAGGGGAATATTAAAAAAACCCGCAAAACAGAGTAAAAGAGGAAACCTAGTTAATACACTCCATTTCATCCAAACATTTTCATATACACACATTTCGCATTGACATTGCACGTTGAGTGGCGGAACTCAACGCCACCTGACAAATATAATACAACATATCTTTTTTGGATGAACTATTCTCAACCAGAACGTGTTGAATATCAGTTGCAATTTTAATATTAAGAAAGAGTAGGATTAGGAAGGATTGAGGCCAGCCGCTTTGTTATCGAGGCAAAGCGCGACCACTCAACACATAAAGCCCGCAGAATTAGGCGGAGTGTGGGATATAGAAGTGTCTTAATGGGAACGGAGTGTCTTAACACTAGGTTCGCATATTTCCTTTGCATACTCTGCTATGAGCGGGATATAGCTAAAAAAATAAGTTGAATTGAAAAAAAATAGGAAGATGGAGAATGAAGGATCTTGACACTAGCTTCCTTCTACCAACCGCCGTAAACCAGATAACTGAAGAAGATAGAAATGCCGTGAACCAAAAAAAATGAATCTTGCATTTTTCAAATTAACAATAATTTAATAAACTTACCGCTGGGAAAAAGTTTTCAATATACATCCTCAGTGTATATTGCACGACTTCTCCAGGCAGTAACGGGCAGTAGGTGTTCGTTAGAAAGTTACAAGTCTTAGCGTTCTCATTTAAATCGTATTCTATAGGGATTGGAAAGACCACCGTGAGAATTGCTGTTGCGAGTGTTTGCACTTCATTGAGGAGGCGAGCTGTAAAATAATTTCAAATAACAAATTAGATTCTGTTTTTTTTTTCTATTGTTTGTTGAGGCCAGTCGGGCACAAAGTGTGACAGTAAAACTGACTGGTTGTGGGTACGATCCCCAATCGAGGAGATGAAATATTTACTTAAATTTATATTTCCATTTCTTTGTTCTAGTGTCGAGGCAAAGCGCGGCGTTGAGTTCTGCCACTCAACAAGCAATGCCTCCAGAATTCGGCAGAAAGTGGGAAACGAAGTGTATTAACACTAGGTTCCCTCTGCCTACCTTGCTTTGTGCAGGATACAGTGTGAAGCTGATTTTTTTAATAAAATTTCTACCCCAAAGGTCGTGTGGAAGAAATCGCCGATTAGCGATAAGACTGCCTTTTGTGCATTAAATGTATATTCTTTTTATTCCCTCTTTTCCTTTGTGAGACATAAGCGTGCGATTTGACTCAAATCCAGGCCAGTTTCACTCTAATAAGCAGAAAAAATAGTACAAGTAAAAAAATATATATATCCTTCTTCCATTCTTCTATTATCAGCTCAGAACTTCAATTCACAAATTATACAAAATCTTACGTGATCTAAATATAACATGGATGACGACATCTTGGCCTTGCGGTAGGACACATGGTGGAGTTACACATCCTTCTACGTACGCGTTTATGGGAAGTTCCCCTTGATTTCGAATACCTGTAAAGAAAACATTAAAGAATTAACTATATAAAAACAATAATAAATATTGATCGATTTTTTTCCCAGCTTCACGCTGTATCCCGCAGGTAGGATAAAAGCTAGGAGTAAAATAAGGTTAGGTAGAGGGAGCCTATTGTTAAGACAGGGGTAAATAGAGGGCGGAACCGCTATTTTTAAATGAAAATATTAAACGTTTCGTTTCCTTGAGTGGGAATCGAACTCATAACCTGTCACACCACGACTGGCTTAATATGTATAGTATTTTGTAATTTTTTTGAAAAGAAAAGATAGGAAAGTCTTGCCCTAGGTCGAACTTACAATAGCCCAGTAAGTTCGGTCCACATTAAATTGTGGGAAGTTGTACTTATTTGTTAATTATCTAATGTCATTTCTTCTTTTTGTGTAGGTACGTACTGAGAAGTAATCTCACATACATCAGACTAGGCAAATTTTCACCGCAGGGTAGAGAAGAAAAATAATGATAAGACACTCCGTTGTCCACTTTCCACAAAATTTTTGGAGGCATTCCGTGTTAAGTTGCGGAACTCAAAGTCGGGCTTTTGCCTTAGTGCGAGAGTGAGAACATGAAAATATCAATAAATAGTTATTCATCCCTTTGAATGGGGATCGAACCCACAACCGCCGTGTTACAGTCACAACCCTGATCCTCTTTGCTACGACGGCCTCATGTAATATTCAATGTTTAGTAAAAAGCACTGTATTACGAACTAGACGTGATACTACAAGTTATTCATGAAGATGTGTAAAACTTAATACATATATGTATATTAAATCGGTATTTTTTTTATTAGTTTCACAATGAATCCCGAACGTAGCAGACTAGACAGAGGGTACCTGGGAACCTAATATTAAGGCAATTTCCATCAATAAATTTCCATTCCAAACTTTTCGCGGAATTCTGGAAACATTGCGTGTTGAGTGGCGTAACTGAACGCCGCAAGCTTTAATTTTTTATTTAAAAAATACGTACTTACACTGAGCAACATTAGTACTGTTATATCCTTTTACTCCAGCGAAGAAGGCACACAACACAAATAGAAGAAACATGGTGGCTACTTTGAAACGTTATCAGTGGAACGCCAAATTATACTTGGCCTTATCAAGCAGGTGTACTATCACTTGATTGATAAAATATAAATCACTATATATTAATTATTGTA
This sequence comes from Heliconius erato demophoon, assembly GCA_018249695.1. NCBI lineage: Eukaryota > Metazoa > Arthropoda > Insecta > Lepidoptera > Nymphalidae > Heliconius > Heliconius erato. The sequence goes on along the minus strand of DWQW01009935.1, from coordinate 7,568 downwards.
TTTTTATATTACTCACCGACGACTATTTTAATAGGTAAATTTCTGTGATTTTTTTAATAATCATTTTAATATTTTCTTAATTTTTTTTTTTAAGATTCCGTACCTCAAAAGGTAAAAACGAAACCTATAGGATCACTTTGTTGTCCACCTGTCCTTTTGTCAAGACCATTTGCTTCGAAATCACGTGGAGGTATAAAGCTGAAATTAATAACAAATATTTAGATCTATGGAAGTTAGTAGTGTGCTTCACACAGAAAAAAATAAGTTTCTAAGTCAACGCAATCAAAAGATTGTCAACGCAAAGATAAGTATTTACTTATTGATTTTGCTGCATTTTGTATGAAATTCGCGTAATCAAAATAGGGCAATTCCCGTGAACTTATAGTCTGAAATTCACCACGATTTGAGAATTCACAACACAAATAAAGGAAAAATCTGAAAAGTGAAAAATCATAGGAATTTCATAGAAAAAATAATTACAAACTTGCAAATTGAAATTGGTACGGAAGCTTCGGTGAGCCCTTGGGTGAGTGTGTCCAATTCGCACTTGACCAATTTTTTAATATAAGATTCAATTGTGATGAATTTATGCGAACAACATAACTGCTAGCATCACGGTGGTCATGGGTTCAATCCACACTCGGATGAATGAACAGTTTTGATTTCTCCGTAAGTTGAATTTTGCCTTTTAACATGACAATTCTTAGATTCGAAGAACGGAGTGTTTGACTCTACGTCCTTACTGCCTATTGGCGATGTGAAACGTAAAGGTGAAAAAAACGTAATTCAATAAGATTTATAAAATGTATGCGAGGCCAGTCATAGTGAAGGAGAACAAGTATGTGAATGTAAACGGTTATGGGTTCAATCCCCACTCTAGGAAATATAAATATTGATTTAAATTTAAATTTACATTTTATATCGCCCTGGTAGTGAGGCGAAGCGCGGGGCTGTGTTCAGCCACACAGCACGCAATGCCTCCAGAATTCGGTGAAAAAGGGAACGGAATGTCTTAACACTAGGTTCCCTCTGCCTAACGTGCTGTGTGTGGGGTATAGCGTGAAGCTGATAGCTAAAATATATACTGAATTAATAAACTTATGTTAGTAGTAGGAGTCCAGTATAATTACATCATAAAAACTCATTAACAATTAACATTATAAAACCTAGAGCTACGCGTTTTCCTCCACTTACTGCATTAATATAATATACATAACATGTTATATATTTAAATTTTATTTATTACCTAAAATCATATTAAAATCTATTGCGAAGTTTGAAAGATCTAAGCTTACGGGTATACTACGTTTTGAGTATTCATTATTGAGGACCAACGGAAGTGGCTTCTCGTCGATACACTTACTACTACTACTACTAGCTTCACGCTTTATCCCTAGCGGGATAGTAAGAGAGAAAGGAGCGCCGACCGCTACGGTCTCTACTCTCCTCTACCTCTTTCGCCTCGTCCACTGCCATCAACCTCTTCATACATACCCTCCGGAGGATTCTCATGCTTTTTACGTGACCTTCCGCCTACATTTTTGCTGTGCTGATGTTTTGCCATCTCATCAATGCAGCTAAGGCTCCGTTAACCCGGTTACCGGAGTTATCTTGCATTCCGCCTTTTCTTCATCTCTTCCAAAAACCAGAACCTATATATTATCCGTATTCAGACTTAGACCATTATTTTCACACCCTTGCCTGTTTTCTTTCTGATAATCAACATTCTGATGATGCAATAAGCACTGCATCATCTGCGTACAGCAGGCAATTCACATTCAGGTCACCTACTTTCACTCCCATATCGCTTTGTTCACTCCTTGGAGACAGCTATCCAAATACAAATTGAACAACCAAGCTGACATGGCGCAACCTTGTTTAACACCCGATCGGATGTCAAAGCAGAGCCACTTATACTCTTTTTTTATCTCTCTCATACTTTTATCCTATCCTGAAACTTTATAATCTTGTACTTCATCATCCCACCATTCGTCACGCTTTTTGCTACTAAATAATTATCTGGACGCCCAGTAGCGCGTCAAGCAAAGTTCATCAAAACAGATTTTCCGAGTAATTAATTAATATTTATAATATACTCTATACAGTTTTTTATTGTGCCAAATAGAAACGTTTAAGAATTTTTTTCAACATAGTAATAGATCTTAAATGTCGAATATACCTATATTGGCAAATCATTCTTCAAGATGATGCTCTTAACAGTGAAAGATTCCTTATAACTTATCCTGTTGCATATAGGTATCTTTAATTTGTTGTAGCTTTTGGAGCGAAGGTTGAGCTGAAGCGTGAAATCGGTGCAAAGAGAATAACTGAAAAAAGATTTTATAATTATGAAATCGGTTTCAAGCTAATGCTACAACAACCTTACTACAATATCGAATTACTTAGCCTGTTTGTTTTACTTAGCATCGACTTCAAAATATTTTTTTTATTAGTTTTGTTTAATAAAATCAAAATATGTTTTACTTTATGTAAAATTATTTTTAATTTTTTAGTTTCTTGTTCGAAGTCGGTTTTATTTTGTTAAAAATAAATTTACAGTACTTATAACTAAAAGTACTCATATAGTCGACGATTGTATTTATTATGGTATTCAATTATTATTTTAATTTATATTTAGCGGATATGAGTAGTGGAAGATCATTACTTATAAAAAATAATAACTGTAAATAAGAAGTTGAAACTATTCGTAGAAATATTTTATTTTTTTTCCATACTTATTCTAATTTTCTTTTGAATGGAGATTTTAAGTTGTTATAAACTATTTTATGTTGTTAGAAATAAATTTTTGGACTGACCATCAAACTTGGCATCCATTTATCTCTTCTACTTCCACTTCTTTTGTCGTTGACATTAACAATTAAAGCATATATAATGTATGTATGTATGTAAAAAATATTGAACTTGGCTCTCATTAAACATTTATGTTTTTGATGTTATGTTTTACGCTTATACTATTCATATTATATTTGTTTCTTTGGAAGTTGGGGGCTTAATTTTCTAAATTTCTTCCTTGTAGGTATTCGATCCCAATTATAAGGAGCTTTTGTGCGAAATGTTAAGATCAAAACATAATTACTTAACGTTTTATGTTTGAAAAGAACTCTTGAATGTTTTGAAAGGTAATTTAAATATAAAATTTGTTAGGCCGTATTCATTAGTCAAAATTGCTTTTTAAAGACTTAATAGGAACTGTTTTTATACATATAATAAATATGTACGAGTACTTATTATATTAATATATAATATATTAATATATAATATAATATATTAATATTTAGTTTTATTGAAATTGTTTGACTAATAAACTTAATGTCGTTGGATTGATTCCAGCCCCTTGAAATAAAATATATATAAAAAACGTACTACGTAAAAAAGTCAAGTGCGAGTCGGACATGTATGTCGAGGGTTCTATTAATTCAAGACAATTTCAGAACTGATTCTCAACTCGAAGTACATTTTATAAAAAAGTTGAAAAACTTAAATTTGCCGATGTATGCACTCATTTTGTATGAAATAAATTTCATTTTTACTTTGTAATGATTTTTATTTATGAAATATTTATACTACTTTTAGGATATTTTATTTATTTGAGGTTTTTGGATTTCACACTAAATAATAGTCGAGTTTACAGTCGAATGCTAGTGCCACTACACCACGACGGTCTAAAATTAGCTCCTGTAATAGTAAATTAGAATAAATGCATGAAAAGTAGGTACTTTGCATTCGTTATATTTACATAATATTTCGAAGATTCTTTTGCTTAAAGTTATTATTCTTCACTTTTTACTTTAAACGAAACTCTACATATTATATTACTACATAAAATCTTATTCAACAATGTTTGTAATAAAACGATATACAGATTTGCATAATCTCTGCCATTATATTTAAGCACAGGTTCGTTGTTCTCCAACTTAACATGGAAGATTGTAAAACTCTTTATACCTTAAGAGATTGTATGAAATGGTGAAATATAAAAAAAGATTCGCTACGATTTGAGACCAGTCGTAGCTCAAGGGCACTAGCGCGCGACTGTAAGCGTGATCGGTTGTGAGTTCGATTCCCACGCGACGAAATGTAATATTTATTTTTTTCATTTCCTTGTTCTGTTAACGAGGCAAAACGTGGCGTTGAGTTTCGCCACTCAATGCGCAATGCCTCCAGAATCTGACGAAAAGTGGCGAATGTGCTATCCGAACGGGAGCGGAGTGTCTTAGCACTAGGTTTCCAGGTTTCCAGGTTTCCAGCGGAGTAAGCATACTCTGCTATGTGCGGTGGCGTGAAGCGCCAAAGCGTAAAAAAAGATACCAAAATATAAAATAAAATATATTCTATAGAAAATTTGTCCAGTCAATACAATTGAAACATTTTTCTAGACTTCGATAGATTAGAAAAAAGATTTATAGTCATCTCCGATGTCACTTTGCCCTCCGACTTGCACCTCAGATAATGCGTTACACACGCACCATACAGTTTTTGAGTCACTTCGAATTGAGTGGCGAAATTAAACTACGTGCTTCTTCACGCCACAGCAAGGGAATTAAATTAATTCGTTTTTCTAATGGGAATCGAACCCACAACCGTTGTGGTATTATATAGCAGTATTATAGTGTCGCCCGCTTTTTTTTAAATAAAAAAAGTAGAGAACAAAGTGATTATCAATCGATTTCCCACTCGTAATCCTAAAGAATAAAAATAATTACAACAAATTCATGCATTTTCTTAAAAGAATAATCTTCTTTTTATTCATCTATATTAAAATTGAAAATGACTTTTAACTTCAAAACTTTTATACTTGCTACTATAATACTTTCTTCCTTTGAGAATCTCCATAATATTCTTTAAGTCGCGTCATAGTTGCGTCGCTTTGCGTCTCTACATTTTAGTTGGTAGAGTAAGTTAGTTTTATTCAATTACAAAGCGCGTCTAGGAAGAGTATCTCACAAAAGTTTAGTAGTATGTTAAATCCTTGTTCAAAATTTCTTTATACTTTCTTTATATTCTTATAATTTAAGTATATAAAGAGAAAGCCAGACGTGGCACAGAGGGTTCGATTCCCATACGAGGTAATGGATTATTATTATTTATTAATATTTTTATTTTTTCGTTTTGGTACCAAGATAAAGCGCGGCGTTGAGTGTCACCATTCAACATGCAATGCCCTAAAAATTTAGTGGAATATGGGGAATGGAGTGTCTTAAAACTAAGTTTCCTCTGTCTACCCTGCTTTATGTGAGATATAGCGTGAAGCGTGAAAGAAAAAAAATCTTTATGAGAATTAATACGTTTAATTTTGATTCTTCGTTAAATAAGCTGTTTATATTATTATAATTCTGAATGTAAACCCGATTAAATATTTCATTTTCTCAAGTGAGAATCGAACTCACAACTGCCGCGTTGACAGTCGCATGCTTGTGCCCCTGCGCCACGACTGGCCTCATTAAGATAATATAAAAAAATCAAATCAGCTTCACGTTGTGTCCCGCACACAGCAGGGTAGGCAGAGGGAACCTAGTGTTAAGACATTCCGTTCCCCACTTTCCGCCGAGTTCTGAAAGCGTTGCTTGTTGAGTGGCGGAACTCAACGCCGCCCTTTGCCTCGACACCAGAGCGAAGATATGAAAATATAAATGTAAATAAATATTTCATTGCCTCGAGTGGGGATCGAACCCACAACTTGTCAATTTTACAGTCACACTTTGTGCCCCTGCGCCAAAACTGGCCTAATATACTTACTTATTTTTCCGATCTAGTTATTTACCTGGACGAAAGAACAGGAAGTGACTTATCAGTAGATTCTCTTTTTATATTTTGATATGAAAAATAAAAAAAAATAAAAAATGTAGTAATAAAAGTACGCTCATGCGTTTATTGCCGTACTCAGTGGGAGATTTGACGGCATATGGCACCAGTTTTACGGTGGCATAAAAATAAAAATAAAAATATCAGCTTCGCGTCCTGCCTGTTCACATTCTATATATGGAATGTTTATATTAAAATACCGTTATACACTCCAGGTCTGGTTAAACTGTATGTATGCAAGTTTAAAGTTATCTGTACTCTTTTTTAAGATTTGCAGCCAGTCGTGGCGTAGCGGCACAGAATGTGACTGTAAAACGGACTGGTTGTGGGTTCGATCCCCACTCGAGGACATGTAATATTTACTTAAATTATTTATATTTCCATTTCTTCGCTCTGGTGTCAAGGCTAAGCGCGGGGTTGAGTTCTGCCACGCAACACGCAATGCCTCCAGAATTCGGCAGAAAGTGGGGAACAGAGTGTCTTAACACTAGGTTCCCTCTGCCTACCCTGCTGTGTGCGAGATATAGCGAGAAGCTGATTTAATTTGATCTAATTTATTTATTTTTTTAAGATTTAGGTACGCTGTATTCCAGCAGGGTGGCAGAGGTGAATCTGGGAAACTAGTGTTAGGACACTCCACTCCCTTTTAGACACTCGTTTACCACTTCGCCGAATTCTGAAGGCATTATGTGTAGAGTTGCTCTTTCTCTCATTATCATTGCGAGGGAATAAATCTGTGAAATATTTCCTATTTCCTCGAGTGGAAATCGAACCCACAATTTATCACACTTATCTACAGTTGCAAGTTTGTGCCTCTGTGCCACGACTAACCTCATTATCTATATTTACCAAGGAAAAACTTAATTATTTTGTTACTGATGTTTTAGAAGGGTCGTTAGTGAATATTTGGTAGTCAGTACTAGCTAATTGTTTGAAGACACTTATTTAGAAAACGTATAAAAATTTGAACGTAGCGGGACTCGAACCCGCGCCTTCTGGAAACCGACCTGGTATTTTTCTTTCCTAAGTGTGGAATAACACTTTAAAAAAAAAAATGTTTAAAAATATTTGAAGACATTTAGCGGAGTGACGGAGCCCAACGCTCTGTATTGTCTAGTTAAATAATAAAGGAAAAAGAAAGGCAAAAATAAAGGAAAGGGGAATCGAACTCGTAATCAACTGGAGAACAGTTAGTTCTTCGCCACGAGTGTCAAAAAGGTTACCTACTATTTAAAAGAATTAAGGTATAAAAAAATAAGTATTTAAATATATGAGAAACATATCGTTCCCTTGTATAGGACAATCCCTTAGTTCCCTTAGTTCCGTTAGCCCTGACCTGTGGTGATCGAGCAGGAGCACTGTGAGGTTTTAGTTTTTTAAGGTGGACGGCCAACATCTGCCGATCCGCTAGTCCTACATAGCCTGCTCGAGTCCTCAATCAGGCGGCGTATCCGAAAAAACGTTTCTAAGAGTAATATAAGAGACGCAATATTTGCTTGTAAAATAGTCTCTTTGCATGCATTGACATATATATATTTTTTTAATTTGCAATTACGTCATTGTTGCACCAAAAGTGCGATACATTTATATAGTATATATATATATAAAAAAAAAAAATAATAAATTAGCTTCACGCTGTATCCCGCACACAGCAGGGTAGGCAGAGGGAACCTAGTGTTAAGACACTCTGTTCCCCACTTTCTGCCGAATTCTGGAGGCATTGCGTGTTGAGTGGCAGAACTCAA
>DWQW01009934.1:0-12551 GCA_018249695.1 Heliconius erato demophoon | reverse complement strand
CGAAGTGTGACTGTAAAACCGGCTGGTTGTGGGTTCGATCCCTACTCGAGGAGATGAAGTATTTACTTAAATTTATATTTCCATTTCTTCGCTCTGGTGTCGAGGTTAAGCGCGGCGTTGAGTTCTGGCACTCAACACGCAATGCCTCCAGAATTCGGCAGAAAATGCGGAACGGAGTGTCTTAACACTAGGTTCCCTCTGCCTACCCTGGTGTGTGCGGGATATAGCGTGAAGCTAATTTATTTTTTTTTTTAATTTCTTCGCTCTGGTGTCGAGGTTAAGCACGGCGTTGAGTTGTGCCACTCAACACGCAATGCCTCCAGAATTTGGCAAAAAATGCGAAACGGAGTGTCTTAACACTAGGTTCCCTCTGCCTAACCAGCTGTGTGCGGGATACAGCGTGAAGCTGAATAAAATTATTTCTGAGATCGTGAAGAAACGCACAGACAAACAGACCAACTGACCAAGTTTTATTACATTGTTAATTGTAATATTTTCTATGTACAGACACCGATGAGATAGGATTTTATTGTATCAATAAGTTATGTTTTTATTTCAAACATTCAATTAAAGATTCTTATGGGAGGTACAAAAATGCGACCGATAGTTTTAATAACTTTCTCATAAAAAATCGGTATATCGATAAATAATAGGTATATCAAAACACGAACATAATTCGGTGTGTTAAGTAGATCATTCTATGGTATAAGCGGGCGAAGCCGCGAGCGGGTCGCTAGTTATATATAAATACACTGCTTTACAGTACTGCTGTGTAGAAATCACAGTTCTGGTAACGCAAAGCGCGGCGTTGAGTTTCGCCACTGCAATTCGGCAGAAATTGGGGAACGCAGTGTCTTATATAGAGTACGGAGTGTCTTAACATTTTTAGGTTCCCGTTTTCGCTTTGCCTATCCCGTTATGTATGGGATACAGCGTAAAGCTAAAAAAGTTTACGTTGCTAACGGCATCACATACTGCCGACCCTCCGCCGAACAAAGTTCAGTAGATAGAGGAAGACGGAACATACACAGATACACTTAATAATATATTTAGCTAGTAATATGAGTGTGTCAAACATAGTCGTATTATTTACAGCCGTGTTAGAGGCCAGAGCGCAGCCCTGTATAGTTTATGGAGGGTATATGTGAATATCACTTGGAATTGTAAAATACTTCCTATAGTGCTGTCGACGAGTCGTGGTCTGAAATTAGGTTTTATCAACTTTAGTACTTTGTTCACTCTGAAAGAAAATAATCAAAATTAAGAAAAAATACTAAATCAAATCTACTCAGTCGTCTACAGCTAGTCGTAAACCACGACTCGTCGACTGTATTGTATTTGCTACGAAGTAGTGGACAGAAAAAGTAATGTTTTACAATAGTTGGTTTGTTTGTTATTTTATATGAATTTTGTCATATTTCATAGTGTTTTTGAAGTTGCTAACGATTGACTTGCTTTGTATATATTTTTTTCTTTAATAGTAAGTTTATGGTTGTAATATTTTTATGAGTTTTATAAATTGTTACTACAATCTATAAATTGTTACTAAATTGTTAATACAATTTTAATCTTATCATAACTTTATATTATATAAATAAGAACCATATCTTTAAAGTTTTACATAATGCGTACATTAATTTAAGATAGCACAAAACATATTAAAACATCTAAACCAAGTTACATCGACATCTAAGGAACCCTGTTTTCGCGCCAATGATACCAATTAGAGTTGGACGTAAAGGAAAAATTTAATTACTCAAGGCCAAAGATAAGAAATAAAAAAAAAGAATAATGAAAAAGATCCGCCTCGTCAGATTAATTCAGCCCTCGTCCGTTCTTAAGGGTTGAAATGATTTATTTAATTAATTATGGTTTGTCAACGAATTTTGTTATAATTTTCTGCTTATTTTGTACTGTATTCATATATTTTGTATTTTTGTGGCTTAGGAAATCTTTTTCGAAAGGTCGTCGTGGCGCAACGGCTTAGCGACTGACTAGGTACATAGAAGTTTGTATGTTCCATTTTCACTTGGAAGAATTTTTTTTATTTACCTGTTCTTGTAATAAGACAACGATCCGAGAGTTCCGTGACTCACTACGCGTTTTCTCGAAAATAAGGTAGAAAAAAAGTGAATAATGGATGTCTTAACACTAGTGAGGCTGGTCGTGGCGCAGCGGCACGAGGTGTGACTGCAAAACCGACTGGTTGTGGGTTCGATCCCCACTCGAGGAGATGAAATATTTACTTAAATTTTAAAATATTTCCATTTCTTCGCTCTGGTGTCGAGGTTAAGCGCGTCGTTGAGTTCTGCCACTCAACACGCAATGCCTCCAAAATCGACAGAAAGTGGGGAATGGAGTGTCCTAACACTAGGTTCCCTCTGTCGACCTTGCTGTGCACGGGATACAGCGTGAAGCTGACTTAACACTAGTTTCCTTCTGCTTCTGATATCTACAAGGGAAGTTAAAAAAATGTTTATTTAATAATAATTAGTTTGTGCCAGGGTATAAAACAGGGTAGGCACAGGGAACCTAGTATTAAGACACTCTGTTGCCTACTTTCTAGTTTGAATAAAATCCAATTTATTACTTTAGGCCCGAAACGCTTGTTGTTATCTGACTTTTTTTTCTATAACTGCTCCCGTGTCACATGTTATCCTGAACTATATGTGATCTGTCATTGTAGCAATCTTTTTATTATATGTGAATTAGATAAAACGTGAGTAATATACTACTGTATAGATCTCAGTTCACATTCTGACAATTTCAAACGCATTATAATGGCATCTACTTGATTTTGTGAGACTATGAAAATTTAAAATATTTTTAATGTAGTGTTTTTATTCGCGTATATTTCTATTATTAGTTCCTCGTTGTGATAATAATACAAAGCATGATGTTGATTTCTGCCACACATCATGTATTGTCACAAAAGTTAGATTTGAAATGGGAAACGGAGTGTCCTAACATCAAGTTCTCTCTGCTTATACTAAATCCAAATCCAAGGTGCTATAGAAAAGAAAAAAAAAACCACAACAAGAAATCCATATTTAAGCCATCGTTCCAAATTAAACTCATTCGGATCCCTTTATATTAATATATGTATTTGTATATATAATAATGTTTCTATTTAATTCTTAGTCACCTTTAATCTCGAAAAGGTTAGATTTTATCAGTACCCAATAGTAAGGCAATATTTACTACAGTATGTTTACAGTCCCATAGGGACTGCTATCAAAAAGCAGTAAAAGGACAAATGCTTCATTAAGTCCAGTAGCTAGAAGTGGGATACGTGACTAGAATAAACAGTGTTAAACCTATATTCTGTAAACTAAAATATTGTTGTATAATTTTTTAAAATATATAATGTTATATACTCATTGAAAATCTACAAAAAAATGTAAAATAAATAAATGTTAAAACTATAGCTTTAGGCCGTCGCCGCGGCGTTGAGTTCCGCCACTCAACAATTGAAAATGTCTTTGCGTACCCTACTTACTATATGCGGGATATAGCGTGAAAGGATGTATATCATTACTATAAAAGTATAAAATATTAAGCTTAATAATTGCGTGTAGAGTAGCAGTACCTAACACCGCGTTTTGTCTTATTAGCAGAGCGAGGAAGTCAAAACAATTCATTCAAGCGAATCCACTGCGTCACGACGACACGTATATACATAGATACATGCTACGGCCGTTATGTGTAAACAGAAAAGTAAATATTAATTCGAAAAACTCAGTACAAACATTGAATTCATTAATATTCAATATGGACATTCGCGATAACCTTAATAACTTTGTAACAGTCAAAGGAGGTAAATTGGTAAAAATGACTGAGCTCTTAGTATTCGACCGCCAAACAGATTACAGCGCTTTGTGAAATGAAATCGTGTATTTTGTCCTCGCTTTGATCTCTTGATACGGTCATCTGAACTGCGGTCACGTAACCCAAATTGAGATGGTGTCATTAAGAGAAGAATATTTTGCTTGTTTTGTTGTGGTTCGTCGTCATATTGAGCATTTTCTGTGTATGATTAGTAGTATATTAGATGAAACGTGTAGTTATACATTCATTATATTTATATACATTATATATATTTTGAACAACATTTGTATAACCGAGACTATAGTTAAAAGTTGAAATTTGACATACCATTACCTATTTTCTGCCGAATTCTGGAGGCATTACGTGTTGAGTGGCGGAACTCAACGCTGCGATTTACCTGGACACCGAGTGTCGTAAGGAAGGAAAGTGGGGAACGGAGTGTCTTAACACTAGGTTCCCTCTGCCTACCCTGCTCTGTGCGGGATACAGCGTGACACTTATAAAAAAATGTCATAGAACCTACATGTCAACTCAACTCACTCAACACAACTTTTATATACTTAAAAACAAAACTCACTGGCTTGCTGGTTTAATAGTAAAAATAAAAAAAAAAATACCGAAAATACATTTGAAAACAAGATGCATAAACAGGAATAACAAGAAAATACGCAGCAGCGTTGCTTTATACCATTTGCAGGATAATGCATATTACATTTTCTATTTTCGACGTGTTTGAGTAAAAATATATGAGAGTTTCTTTCGTAGTATAAAATCTGCTCTACGGCACGAATGGGTATTAAATCGAGCGGCCCTCAAAGGCGATATTGCGACTTTGTGGTGCATTTATTAAACGTACAGGTGCATAGTTATTAAAACTTACATACATAGCTGCTCGCCTTATAATAAATAATTTTATAAATATTATATCACATTATAATAAAATTCTTGAAGTGGCTTTGGTGCCTGATTTCTGCAGGGTAGTCGCGGGTTTGATACAAGTAGTAAGCATGTTCTAACTAGTATCATAGAGGTGTTTTGTGAAGCTTTAGGGCTTTGCTAGGCTTCGCCATCCAACCAGCAGTGTAGTCTTCAATCAATTTTCTTTTTTTTACTTTCACACTGTACTGTAAAAGTAAAAAATATAGCATGTGAGCAAAAGGAATGTACTATTAAGACATTTCTTTCCCTATCTTCCATCCAATTTTCAAGATGTTTCGTCTTAAGGGTCGGAACTCAACACCATGCTTTGTCTTGTTACGAGAGCGAAGATATAGAGAATTGAATCTACAACCATTGTGTATTCAGTCATACCGCTGCATTAGTGCCGCTAGGGCCTCAACTGAAAAATTAATTTTTAAGATTTGTAAACCTATAGTGGTTTCTTTAAGTACAACACAAAATAACTGTTTCTCGTTAAATAAGATCTATTAATATTCGTTTTTTCGATCGATCATTATAATTAGCTAATATTGAATTGCTAATTTTACTGTATAAGTAGGTATAGCCAAAATCAGAATTACAGAAATTGATCAACACATTCGAAATAGCCAGTATTGCACTCTTATCGGGTCCCATTGTGATACTACTCGTATTATCTATGTATAGTTCGGCGCGGCCGGAAGAGATGTTATCTCTATCGAAATTACTAATGAGGCCGTTGCAGCGTAGCGGTATAGCGTATGAATAAATGCAACAGTTTGTGGGTTCGATTCTTATTCGAAGAATTATTCTCACTACATCGTGTCATAAGATGACAAAGTGTGGTGTTGAGTTCCACAGTTCCACAGCACGAAATGTCTCGAAAATTAGGCGAAAAGTGGAGAACGAAATGCCTTAACACTAGATGCTCAACCTATCCATCTAGAAGCGAGATACAGCGTGAAGCTAAAAAAGAAATAATATCCTAATATACTACCACCCTTTCCCACTCATATCACAAATGTAAATGTTTGTATGGATGAATGTTTATTACATTTTCACGCAAAACGTAATGAACTAATTTAGATGAATCTTTACAGTAATAGAGCCTATGCATCAGAATAACACATAGGCTACAATTTATGTAACGAGTTTGTATAATCTGGATGTACGAGTAACATAACAATAAGGTTAAGCGGGCGAAGCCACTTTGGGTCGTTAGTAGCATATAAATAAATGTACTGGCAATCAGTTATTATATAATTGTTTTTATATGGTATAATGGTTCTTTTATATATGTTTTGTTTTATATAAACTAATGGTAAACAGTGCCACAGGGTGAACATATTTTTGCCATCTTGAAGTTCATGGAAAGAAGATGCAGTTTTTGTTTTTTAAGAAAAGACAAGGCAAACAAGCGACTTATTTAACTGATTGTCAACTCATGACATAAATACCTTGTTGCTTACAATGTTTTGTATCAGCTTCACGCTGTATCCGGCACTCAGCAGAGTAGGCAGAGGGAGCCTAGCCTTAAGACGACGACGACGCCGTTCCCTACTTTCTGCCGAATTCTGGAGGCATTGCATGTTGAGTGGCAGGACTCAACGCCGCTCTTAACCTCGACACCAGAGCGAAGAAAAGGAAATATATATTTAAGTAAATATTTCATCTCCTCTAGTGGCGATCGAACCCACAACCAGTCGGTTTTACAGTCACACCTGATGCCGCTGCGACACGACTGGCCTCAAGTCTTTTCTAATCGCATTAAACATATTATTCTGATATATTGTTTTATTCAGGGTCCTATTTTCATACTCTTCATACTTTCGAGACCAACCTGGTGTTTTCTTGTCTTGTAATACTGAGGCCCATACGTGTGTATAGGATGTGTGGGATGTGATGTTGGACAGGGTATCGACCGTTCAGTCCCCAGAGCAATGTTTCAGTTCGTAAGAGATGTTGAACTATTAGAACTTGTTGCATTTAAAAAATGTATGGGATTTTGATTCTTGTCATTCTTTTTAATACTGCACTTTTACTATTCTTTATTGACTTATTTTTTTGCAAAAAATATTTTGTTTATACATAAAACTGCTTCCTTCACTTTTTCTTACTTTAACGGTATATCTCGCAAATAACTGGGTAGGGAACTGAATGTTAAAACATTCTGTTTCTTTATTGTTACACTCAACTGTCACTCGGAGGAATAAAATATTTCATTCCTCCAAATGGAAATCGAACCCACAACCGTACACCGTTTGCCGTCACATCCTTGTGTCCCTACGCCACGACGTTCCATAAAATATTGTATTATATTGTCACATGTTAAATTAAGAGACCAGTCGTGGCGCAAGGGCACAAAGTGTGACTGCAGAACCGATTCATTGTGGGTTCGATCCCCATTCGAGGGGATGAAATATTTACTTAATTTATATTTCCATTTCTTTGCTCTGGTGTCGAGGACCAGCACGGCGTTGAGTTCTGCCACTCAACACGCAATGCCTCCAGAATTCAGCAGAAAGTGGGGAACGGAGTGTCTTAACACTAGGTTCCCTCTGCCTACCCTGCAATGTGCGGGATACAGCGTGAAGCTGATTTATTTATTAATGTTAAATTAAATAATCACTTACACAGACGCTATAAATGTTTAAAGCATATCAGATTTATCCCTTGGCAAGCAGCCAGACGCAACAAGTTATGTTTAAATTCAACCGCCCCGATATGTTGTGGGGGAACTGTAGAGTGGACTTGACGATTTTGGCAGGCTTTTTGAGATAACGAGCCAATAAATGGGTATGTCGGTTTGACTATTATGTAGAATAGCAAGTCAAAAGATGAATACTTATATAAATATATATTAAGCTTGTGTTTATCTGTGGCTTTGCCTCTATGGTGAAATGAAAATAGCCGTGAGTTGTGTATGATATATTTCTAGTAACCTTGATTACATCGGAGATGTGAATTTAGGGTATATCGAAACAACTTTTTTTGTAGACCTCATAAAGACTTACGTAAGCATCTTTAGAAATTATAAACGTGACATAATATAGCCTATAACCTTTCTACATAAACGGACTATCCAACACAGAAATAATTTTTCGATCCAAAATAAGAAATGAAGAGAGAAGAAATAAGAATATCTGTTTGTTTGTACAAGAATTTTTTGGGTTACATACAACATTTTGAGCGATTTACACCCAGTCATTCCAACTTAATTGTTCATTATTAGTTAACTAAAAGTTACTTTTTTTTTAAATAAATACTAGTATTACTTAATTTCTTAACACAAAAGGTAAAGTAAAAATTAAAAATAGACCTGAAAAATTATGGACAAAATTTACAACACAATTATATAGCCAAAGAGAAAGTACACAACTCTGAAAACGAATTAAATGTTTCCATTCACTAAGTTTATTTAAAAAGATCTCGGCGGAAGTACGTCGAGAGTTGAGAGGCGGAAAGTTTTTACATTCCGCATAGTGGAGTTACGGACAGTAACTAATGATTAGTTGGGACCTTACAGACTATGGCACTATTGAGAAAAAAAATATAATTATTTAAATTTCCTTTTTTGTTTAGTTTTTTGGTTTTGCTGTGTTTGGAAAAAAAAGAGAAAATAATCAGGAATTTTAAATTGACATGAACGTTTTAATATCTATTGTTTGTTTAATAGGTAGATTTTACTAGTACAGAAAGCCATGTGATTAGAAGCCATGGTTGTGAGTTCGATTCCTAATTGGAAGAATGAATAATTTCGTTGCCTCGCTCTTGTAAGAAGACAAAACGCGCCGTATAATTCTGCCACTTAACAATCAATGCTTTGAAAAATCAGTGGAAAGTGGCAAATGGAATTGTCTTAATGGGAACGGAGTGTCTTAACACTCGGCTCTCAGGTTCCCTCTGTCTACCTTATTATATGTCGATGAAAATTGAGGAGATATTAAAAAAAATAATAGATACCAAGAATTACTACAAAGGGGGCGTTCAAGTATTACGTAAGCAGATTTTTTGCAATTATTGACCCTCCCCCCTCCCCTATGTCATCAAAAATAAGCAATCCTCTTATAAATATTTCATAGAAAACGTCAAAAATAAGCAAACCCAAGACCCCCCCGCCCCCTACAGTGCTTACGTAATACTTGAACGGCCCCAAAGATCAATTAAAATTTATAAAATTAGTATTTAATTCAAACTTGAAGTTCCAAATGAAGTACAGATTTATCACGTTTGTTCTCACGCCCCGTATACTCGAGTAGCTTTAAAAGGCTCTCGAAGAACTTCTTAGCTTCATGAAACTTGTATACGGTTATTCACACAGTTATATTAGGTATGTATGTACTGGCGGATTGATATCTTTTCATATTATGAAGTTCGTGTATTAGAGTTATAATTATGTTCTTTGCAGCGTTTAGTTGCGTAAATAAGCGTCGATTTTTGTTGTTTTTATTTAAGATTATATTTTTTTGTTGCTAACGTTTTAATGAATGTCGTGGGTCCGAGGCACAAGCGTGTGACTGTAAACGTCACGGTTGTGGGTTAGATTCTCACTTGGGTCTCAACTACCTGTATATCCCACTCAGCAGAGTAGGCAAAGGGAACCCAGTATTAAGACACTCCATTCTCCATTAAGACATGTGTTGCGTGGCGTATTGAGAGGCGGAACTCAACGCCGCGCTTTGTTATCAAAGCGAAGAAATGGAAATATTCTACAGTCCTTACCAACTTTATTTTATATTAAAATAAAAAAAAAATCAACTTACTTTTTAATACTTATATAGATAAGATATGCGTCTTTGTAAAGACGAAGTACACAAAAAAAACACAATTTGTATTTTCATTTAGGTTCCATTATATAAAATTTACACAATAGAATGATAAATGAGTTCCTCCTGTCCTCCTCTATCGTTCGTTTAATGAATAAATATAGCCTAAGTGTAAAGAAACTTTTATTTAGAAAATAGAAAGTATATTATATATTTAAAATCAAATCAAATTAAAGGTATATTACTTATTTAGAAAACGTATAAAAAAATGAACGTAGCGGGATTCGAATCCGAGCCTCCTGCAAATCGACCAGGACCCTGACCACTAAGCCATACGTACACTGGTCGGATTCCAGGTTTTTAGGCAAATTTTTATACATTTTCTAAATAAATAATTTTCTTTCCTAAGTGTGTAATAACACTTTAAAAATGTTAAAAATATATGTATACTCCTTGCTTAATTAATATTTATTTATTTATTTTTAAAACAATACCTAATAATTTGTTACACGCGACCACTGGAATTTTGTTTATTTAATCTATATAATCGATTTTTTTGTTCTTATTGTTCTTTTTGAGTGAATAAAGTTTTTTATAACCTGATATTATATATTTAATGTACATTAATTTTGTTAATCTATTTTTATTTATTATTGATATTTATTATTGGTATCTATTATTTGTTTGTATTTACTTAAATTTATATTTCCATTTCTTCGCTCTGGTGTCGAGGCAAAGCGCGGCGTTGACTTCTGCCACTCAACACGCAATGCCTCCAGAATTCGGCAGAAAGTGGGGAACGGAGCTGCTGTGTGCGGGATACAGCGTGAAACTGATTTATTAATTTTTGTTATTTTTAAAATATCATAATTTTTTTTTTGTGGAATCTGGCGAACGATACTTTATGGTTAGGGTTGCCAATAGTAAAAAAAAATAATTACAGCAATGCTACTTACTCATACCACTTTAAATGAAATATAAAATAAAGCAACATTATTAAATCCAAAATTTAAAATATTTTTTAGTAATATTTTTCAACCAAAAAGAAAAAAAAGGAACAGCAAAGTAGTACAAAATTTCCTAGACGTTGATTTTTTAAACGCTGAATTCAATTCTTAGAAGGCAACGATTCGTGGCATGAAAGGTCGTCGTAGGCAATGGGCCGTCGATGGGAACAAAGCGACGCTAATTATTACAAGACTAGTCGTTACTCAAGAACTCATTATTTGAGTATAATGAAAAATATGTTGAATACGTCTTCTGTTTCTCTTGGAAGGTTATTTGTTTGTGAATAATGTAAGCAAACGTGTCTTAAAGACTACAGTCTGTTAATGTATTGCTGTTATTTTTTTTTTTTCGTTTTACTAGACTATTTTTTTTAGCTTCACGCTGCATATAGCGCGATAGGCAGAGGGAACCTAGTATTAAATCACTCCTTTTCTCATTTCCGGAAAAAAAATCGTTCCTGATATTGCTTGTTGAGCGGTGGAGATAATTAATTTCCCTGAGTGGAGTTCGAAGCCACAACCATCGTGTTTACATCCAGACGTTTCAATTATTTTATATATATATCTTCAAACTTAGAGATTTCTTAAAGATATATTTTCATAAAGATATACGATATTTACTGATGTATGTTTATTACAAGCTTTTATTGTATGTGAAATCTTGTAAACTCAATTTGACCCTCTTCCCAACGTCCAGTTGAACTGAAATTTAGATTACGACTTCAGTTCTAATGACAATGAAATTACATATAATCAATATGTGATTAATACAAAATTTCCGCTGGAATAAAATAGCGGGTATTTTTTTTATATCAAATGAACAGGACTTGAAAATTAAATTAATCAAAGGTCGTTCTTAAAAAGGTTTTTTTTAATTAATAATCAATTATTATAATGTTATATTATACTTGAGGCCAGTCGTGGTGCAGCGGCACGAAGTGTAACTGTAAAACCGACTGGTTGTGGGTTCGATCCCCACTCGAGGAGATGAAATATTTACTTAAATTTATATTTCCATTTCTTCGCTCTGGTGTCGAGGTTAAGCGCGCCGTTGAGTTCTGCCACTCAACACGCAATGCCTCCAGAATTCGGCAGAAAGTAGGGAACGGAGTGTCTTAACACTAGGTTCTCTCTGCCTACCCTGTTGTGTGAGGGATACAGCGTGAAGCTGATTTAATTATTTTTTTTTTTATTTTATACTTACGTGACGCCATAGTGAGATACAGATTTTTGATGCAAACGCTATGGATTATATTCGATTTTTCTACTCAGAGAAATAAACTATTTCCATTAGCTCGATCTGGTAACAGACCAAAGCAGAAGCACAAGAAATACATTTGTAGATAAACTTCAATGTACAAACACACATACATACATATACATATATATAAACATGTAACGTATACGATTCACATCTTGAACTTTTAAGCTGCAAAGTTGCACAAAACAAGTTGGCATCAACTAGCTACGAGCCTCGAGCTTCATGTGCAATGAGATTATAACAGGAAGATGAATTCCGATGGAGTTGGCGACAGCTTGTTCCACTTTGGTGCGAACTTGCCTGGTTTGTTTTAGTTTTGTTTTGTATTGTAATTCTTGAAATGTAATTAGAACACTACTTATTTTCAATTTAAAAAAATATATCCTTTAGGATCCCATAAAGCATAAGGTATATATATGTACCTACTAGCGGACCCGGACGCGGCTTCGCCCGCTTAAACTTTACGAATGCTTATAGATATATTTAGGAAATTGTTTGTGAAAATATGTAACTAATTTAGATAAAAAAAAAATAAGTAAACGTAACCATAGTAAAATATTAATAAAAAAACTAAACAAAACCAGCTACATTATTAATAATTTTATCTCTTTCTGTCTTTCTATTTCCCCGAGATAATGTCCAGCATAACTGAACTAATTTTTATTGGACTTTCAGTGATCGATTTTACTGATTTACCCGGGAAAAATCTTTTTACTCGTTTTCCTTGCGCGCGTACATAGATACTATATGAAATAACTAAAGTCCTTTCTA
>DWQW01009933.1:0-12551 GCA_018249695.1 Heliconius erato demophoon | reverse complement strand
CCAAATACAAATTGAACAACCAAGCTGACATGGCGCAACCTTGTTTAACACCCGATCGGATGTCAAACCAGGGCGACATGCCAGCTCCTACTCGCACGCAGGCTGAGTGATCTCTGTAAAGAGACTTATATATAAAATATAAATTACTTTATTAATATAATAAATATCAATGAAAAATAGTTTTAAGTATTAAAAAACACGCACATTGGAATATTTCCAATTTCACTGAACTTACAAATAGGTCAAAAGCAATAAATAATGTAATGCTCTGAAAATTAATATAAGTCTCTACATCCTACAGACGGAATTACGCTGCATAGTTCATGTTGAGAAATAAAGATTGTTTATGTATTATTGTAATTTGATAATCATACTTAAAAATAATAAAGAACTTAAAAATAATAAACTTAAATAAGTTATTGAAATTACAGGCTTAACTTAAACTGAGAATCTCGAGGAAAATCTTTAATTTATTTAATTTTATTAAATAATAAAAAAAATCCAGTTATGGTAATATACATAAAATAAACCAATAATACTGAAAATAATGATCCAAGCAATGATATCGTTATGATACAGAATTTTTTTAGTAAACTATTACTTTTTTTTGTTATTATCTAATGTATCCAAATATTTATTTAAATTTGCAGCTATTTTGAATAATCCTTCATGGAAATACGAACGTTATTCTCACAAAGATCATCTAATGTTCTTTTAACTTACTATCTAGTAAATAAAAGTAAATCACAAGATCCGCTCTTTTTATTCATATTACGAAAAACGCTATAAAAATAAAATTGAAAGCTCAAGTCCCTTTAAAGAGTGCCCTTGAAAGGAGGCTCTGATAAGCATTTTTTCAATGTTCTAGAGTTTCATACTGCTTGACCTTAAATAGGCATTAAAATTTAATAATTAGATGTATTTTTCCCTTTCAATGAAACAAGATTTATCTTTGTATCATGCTTGATACGTCTAAAAACATATTTATTGAATTAATAAGTTTAACGTCTTATTGATTTTTTTTATTAGTTGCTTAAATAGAATGAAGAAATGTAAAAAAAATAAATTATTTTTATATAAATTTTATATGTATTTTATATAATGATGGCTTCGAATAGAAATTAAAGTTAAAACCGTCTTTGCACTTTGTTAACTAGTGTCAACCATTTTTCTTGATAGATGAAGAGATTATAACTTGATGAGATTATAACTTTCGTTAACACGTTGAAATACTTGTATATTTCAATAATAATCAAATTCCAACCTGGACCATATTTCAACAATACTACTTTGTTATTACAATTCTACTATGTTAGTATCCATTTTAGATAGCAGATCGTCAAGGAAAGATTGTAAACACATCTTGGAGATATACAGCATCTCCAAGATGTGTTGAAGAATACCAAGTATAACTCCAGGAAGGCCGCAGAGGCGATGCCCCTTATCGCATACGTGTTTCGAATGCTGCTATTTTATTTTACAAATATAAGAAAAAAGTTTCTATACTTTGTTGTATGTAAGAAAAAATTATAATAGCACGTATCTTTATACCTGTCAAATATTTATGCAGAAGAAAAATGATGTAAAATGACTAAATATTGACAAGAAAATAAAAAAAAGAAAATAAAAATTGTTCAATGTCAAATAAGAAAATGGTACAAGCTTAAGGAATAGAATAAACAATATTAAAAGTATGAAAAACATCGCTCTATGATATTTTAAACAAAGTTCCAAGCTAAGGCAATATGAGGATATATTACAGTATACCTTATGCCTTAGGGCTTTAGCATCAAACGCGACACCGGGAATAATATAACTATTGTAAGACATCAAAATGATAGAATAGAGTAATATTTAACGTTTTACGTAATGTACAGCCCTTACGTTTCTAGTGGTACGCAAGTTACAATCCACCGAATTGAGTTTCGGGGCCAGTCGTGTCCCAGGGGCACAAGTGTCTGACTGTAAATACGACTGGTTGTAGGTTCGACCCCACTCGAGGAAATGAAATGTTTATTTAAATTTATACTTTCATTTCTTCGCTCTGGTTTCGAGCTAAAAAGTGGCTTTGAGTTCCGGTTCGCCAGAAAGTAGGGAGTGGAGTGTCTTAACACTAGTTCCATCTCCCGACCCTGCTGTACTGCGGGATACAGCGTGAAGCCAAATTAGCTGTATAATTTAATACACTTAAGAGATGTTAGCAATCACTTCACTCGATTAACACATTCGGTCGCTATAATTAACTTATTAAGGACGGTACAGAGTAGCTAAACTTCGGTAAACTCGGTTAGTTTTGGATAACTCCCTATTAAAATAATGTTAAATTTTAAATTGATATACCTACCTAGATTAATAGTTATTTTTTTGGTTGTTTATTTTATAGTAAAGATTTATAAATGCTATATTTGAGTACAATTAAGTATATAGGCACAATATATTTTTTACAAGATGATATAAAAGGAAAGCCAATATGCAGCTTAATGAGTCAGTAAAAATAACAGTCTGTTTAAAGACCTCCCACGAGTGTGAACAGGATTGCTAGAAGCAAAGCAATAGGTTCTCCTGCAAACAAAGATGATTCGAGAGGACATTTAAGATGTAAAATAATTTCGATTTTTGTTTCCGCTTTCCTTTGAAAGCATCTGCAAAAATGAGGACATAGTTTGGCCAATTTTCATTTACCGTGGATTGATATTTTGCGTTGGTGTAGACAGTTTCCTTGAATAGGTCAAGATCCAAGACCAACATTTTGTCATCACTATGGCAAAAGGATGATGTACTAGAGCCCGATAAGGCGTACAAAGTAAAGGATTAGATAGATTTTACCTCTCTTCCTCATCCCTTGTCTTGAAATCCTACAAGACAAGGGATGAGGAAGAGAGGAAAATTTAAGAAAGCTATTGAGCAAGTATGAAAGCGGTTCGCCGCGGGGGATGAGGTCGGCTAGCCTGCCCGGCCCGTTTTAAATAATAGAGGAATTCTCTTTAGACTTCATCTTATCTTTTCGAATTGTTGGCGAATTAAAGCTTTGAGTGATTTTTATTTATTGATAAACAGATGGTTTTATTTGTATGTTTTTGTCATTATGCAAATAGCAAAAAAATGTATAATTATTGATATCTCAAGGTAAATTGTTTCTAATATTTTTTTCATAATATTACTGCAATACTATAATGCGTTTAGATAATACTTATTACCATTATTGAACTATATATTCACGAGTGTACTACAATATAGGATATTGTATTGGAAGCCTTAAATTCGATTATTGGATAACAAATACTCCAATACTTACAATTCCAATACTGTTGAAGCCCATTTGGTATGTCTGATAATATTTGATTATTGCAAGTTTATATTTAATTTATGGCATTTTATAATTATTTTCTCACCCTGAATCAGCAAAATATAAGATTTTGCCACTAAGCTGGCGAAGGAGAAGGTAGCGATGCATCATTAACTAGACGCTATTCCCGACAGCCCAGAAAGTGCATAAATTGTTAAAAAACAAATCAAGTGCGAGTCGAACTCGCTCACTAAGAGTTCCGTACCGATTTCAGGATTGTAGGTTAACGGGAAACTGTAGACGTTGTCACTTATTTTGTATGTAATTAATTATAAATAAAAGTTTGTAATGTTTTTTTTCTGTAAAAAAACCTATAAATATTAAATTTTCGATTTTTTAAATTTATATTGTAAGTTTTCACTTCGTTCCAAAATTTGTAACTACGGTCTACGGGAAATACCTTATTAGTTTTAATTATGTGGCGAAATTCATATAAAATGCAGCAAAATCGATGCGTAAATTATATCTTGACAGACAAGTAATAGAATCATCATAAAAGAATTCCGTGTGTAACTTTTAAGGCGCGGAACCCTAAAAATTCCTTTAAATTAGTTGTTAAACTACACCTTGTTTAGATTAATTACAATATTATATAAATTTTAGGCGTCAGGCCTAACTGCTAGCAATTTATCATGCCAATTTCTTGTCTTGCTAATATAATAACAACCTTAAAAAATATGAAAAACATGACTGAACGCCACTAAAGTTACAAACAAGATTACAAAGTAATCAATCAGATTGTACGTAATTAATCAAGTGTGTCACGATTTGAAGAGAGAAATAACGTGCGGCGGCTCTTAGAGTATCAATAATGTATCTAAGCCTGATATGAAGCGGATTATTCTAAATGAGTACATTACCTATTTAAATATGTATGAAATGTACGAATAATAATATGTAAAAAAATGTTAAATATGATATTGTCGCCGTGGTGGCGCAAGGTCACTAGTGTGAATACAACCCGATGGTTGTGGTTGCGATCCCCACTCGAGGGAATAATTTTTTTCAAAAGTATTTCTATTTTTTCGCTTTGGCACCAAGGCAAAAGACCGGTTTTGAGTTTCGCCACTCAACACGCAATGCCTTGGAAAATTTGGTAGGAAGTGGGAAACGGAGTGGCTGTACACTAGGCTCCCTCTGCCTACCACGCTGGATGCGGGATACAACGTGAAGCTAATTTAATAATAACTTGTAACATGTGCATGTGTATAAATTTAAGCTAAATAAGATTTTTTTCGGTTAGCTTTTGCGGAATGGCGTAATTTGAATATAAAGCGCTATCGACCGCATGATAGTTGCGGTCGTTTATAAACATTTGGCTCAGCTACCTGAAAATCAATCAGTTAGGCTATTGGCAGACGCTTCATGCGTCTCTAGTGAATCAACCCTAACACTCTCACAGATAAATAAGCTTTAAAATCTTATTTATCTGTGATATCTTTTAGTACTAAGCAAATATATATAATTTCTCTTACATAAGGATAATTTGAGTGTTGAAAATGAAATTATGATATATTTATTTAATTTTTTTTAGCTTCACGCTGTATCCCGCATACTGCAGAGTAGGCAGAAGGAGCCTAGTGTTAAGACACTCCGTTCCCCACTTTCTGCCGAATTCTGGAGGCATTGCGTGTTGAGTGGCAGAGCTTTATTTTTTATTAAAGGTTTTTTAAATTATCCAAAGTAAGAGAAGGAATAAATAATATAATGATTTGTTAGTTTAGTTACAAATGTTGAGGTCGTCGTGGACTGGATGACTGAGTGTTATGTAATTTGCAATACAAATTTTATAGTACTCATTTATAAAAAAAGACAAAATTTAGAAATTTATACGAATAAATCATTTTTGATTTTATCTCTTCCACCTAATCCCTTTCGAAAATGAGTAGTCTAACAAAGGAAATTACTAATACTCAAACGGGCGATGAATGGCCCATTTCCTGAAGGAGCTATATTTTTCTCTTTGAACGACACACATTCCCTTTGTCGAAAAATAGTAGTGAATCACGAAAACAGCGAGATAGGGTCTTGTTTTTCGACCTACTAAGAAGTAACTCTTAAAAAGTTAAGAGCGAAGTAAGGACTTCCTTAATTAGTATATTATGAGATTTTTTTAAGATTTGAATTGTGATCTAAAATATATTTAATAACTTTCTTTAACTTTAAAATGTATATTAAGCTGTGTCAAACTATAGATCTATAGATCTGTGATCTTCGCCACATATGTCTACTATTAACTTTTACAAAGGCGCTACATTGATTTCTATTTTCGCTTAGACGGGCTGACAGAGTTTCTCACACACATAAACAAAAAAAAAATCTTATATCCGATATCTATATACCTACAGATATTGGATATAAGAAAAAGACAAATAAAAGTTTTTTTTTTATTTAAATTCAATCTTTGGTGTATTTCAAAAAATTATAGAAAACACTTTATACCCTCTAATTTTATCGTCGTTTCATAAAAACTCGATTAAATTATTTTTAACAAAAAAACCGACTTCAAATAATGAACTAAAAAGAAAAAAAATGACAAAGTTAAACGTACTTTGCTTTTGTTTGAACGATGTCCCCTAAAGACGTACCTATATTGCTTGGTGCCGCTTGAGGGCCAGAGGGCCAACGCCCTGATGCCGTGCGGAGCTACTGTGGAGCTGGACGAGAGAATGCTTCAATTCTGCGCCTGGCTCTGTAACAAAGCAGATTTAGAAACGATTGCACATATTTTAGAGCTATATAAATAATTATAATGTATTATTTCAGCGCGATATAGTTGGTTACATTTTTATGTTTAGGTTTGTTTAAGTATTTATAGAAAGATTGATTTTTTTTTTCAAAACAATTGAATAACCTTATTGGCACTATGAAAATGCAACCCTAAGGTTTTAATAATTTTCACATTAGTAATCTTAAGTGTTTTGCAAACATACATTATATAGGAACGTAATTCGGTGTATTAAGTAAATAATTCAGTAGTTAAAGCGGGCGAAGCCGCGAGCGTGTCGCTAGTATTTTATAAGATCTTTAGAGTTAATAAAAAAGTACAATTCCTTGAAGCACTTGAGTAGCACGAACTGAGTCAACAAACAAACAAAACATTAAAAGATAGGATTTATTATAATTGCCGGAGGAACATTTCACGTGATCTTGTATTCAACGCCAGTCTCTTACACAAAGGGCTTGGATTAAAATACGCGCGCGCCATACTTTACGCATACTGCCTGAGGACAGAGATTGTATGTTTTCTATGAAGTTAAAACAGTAATACATATTAAAATAGTTGTTTTATGAACAATATTTTTAATGACTAGTAGAATATTTAAGAGGCCATTAGTGGCGCAGGGGCACAAAGTGTGACTGTAAAACCGACTGGTTGTGGGTTCGATGCCCACTCGAGGAGATGAAATATTTACTTAAATTTATATTTCCATTTCTTCGCTCTGGTGTCGAGGCAAAGTGCAGCAGTTGAGTTTTGCCACTTAACACGCAATGCCTCCAGAATTCGGCAGAAAGTGGGGAACGGAGTGTCTTAACACTAGGTTCCCTCTGCCTACCCTGCTGTGTGCGGAAGACAGCGTGAAGCTGATTTTATATTTATAATTCTATCATATCATTACAACGAAGTTAATATGTCATGAAAGTATAATGGAACAGTTGTAGGTTCGTATATTACAGGTTCACAGGTAAAAATATGTGTATAATATGGTATAAACAAATATGGCTGCTGATCTTGATTACACATACTTATTGCTTTTATCTTCTACATATTCCACAAGAAAATTATTTCTAAATCGTTAAACGCCTTATAACAGACCGAGTAATCTCAACCGCGAGAGCGGTCATTTGAAAACCAATAAATTTTACAACGGCTGTGAGTATATTTGATAAATGCTATAGATAAAGAAGCGGTGGCGTAGATTGAACGTTTTGTATTCAGCGGGAATAAACTCTAGTTTGATTTATAACAACTACACAGTATAAGACTAGATATGTAACATTTTATTGCATACTAGCGACACGCTCGCGGCTTTGCCCTCTTAAACTACTGAATTATTTACTTAAAACACTGAATTACATTCCTGTTTTAATGTTTGCAAATCACTCAAGATTTCTAATGTAAAAATTATTAAAACTTTTATTTTTTAAACTTTTAAATTTGTATTTTGGCAAATTTCCCTAAAGTTTTTTACTTTAATTGTATCCCGCTTATAGCGAGGTAGGCAGAGATTACCTAGAGTTATGGCACTCCGTTCCATACCGCCGAATTTTTGAGTTATTGCATTTTGAGTGACACAACTGAACACAGCGGTTTGTCTTGTTACCAGAACGGGTAAATGAAAACAATTTATTCTCCAAACTGGGAAAATAAACATACACCCGTAGCTTTTTTTGATATAATCCTAATCTGTATGAAGCCATTCTCAATTCCGTTTGCACTATCGATGTTTTTCTATAGAGTTTCGTACAACGGTTATAATTGGTATGGACGGATTAAAAAAGAACTACAAAACATGGGCCGATTTGTTTAGGCTTCTATATTCTTTTCTTTAAAATTGTACTTGATACATTGTTTTGTTTTTAAATCGTGCATTTACTTATTTACTCTCAGAATGAACTTAGTAAAAAAATAATCTCTACGTTCTTGAATATTTTTTTTTCTCTTATTATTATTTTTAATTTGTTTTTGAAATTACTGCATACTTTCATAGATATAATTGTAACGAAACCACACACCTCGAGGCTTTTACAGAACTTATATTTCTTCCAGAGTAAAATACTATTAAGTACATCCTACCTACCTACAATGTCCATCTTAAATTCTAATACAATATGTTATTTTAGAGGACCTCTTCCTTCTTCCGCTCCAAGTCTAAAAGTATATCTCGAATTTTCGGACCACATAAAGCGTCATTTTATTAATGTTCCCTGGTGACAGTACTGTATACTTATATTACTTCTTTTTAAAAAACATCTTTTTAATAAACAAAGAGGTTGATTTACATTTTTATAATAAATTATTGCAAATATTAAAACTAATAGAAATAAAATCATTACATAATATTGAATAATCTTTCTTTATAACAACGCTGTTAAAAACAATAATGAATAGATTTGTCGAAGAAAACATTTTTTAATTTAAATATTTTCTACATTGAGCCCAATGTACAAAAGATGTAAATGATACTTAAAATTATTATTAAAACTGGCTTTTAAAGGATTACTGAAAATGAGGTAAATTTTAATATTAAATTTGGTTATAGCAAAATTTCAATGAGTGCTTTCATGCCTGAAAAGTTATGAATACAAAATTTACATGAAAATAAAGTTTTTTTAATTTATATATGCAACTATAGTTTTGCTATATTTAAAAAAAATAGTTGCATTCATACAAAATGAATTAACACAGAACACTGATATAAATAATATCATCCAAATTGAGAAGCATTAATGTAAAAGTACTAATCACCAACTTAAATTAAAAAAACAAAACCGAGGCCAGCGGCACTAGGTGTGACTATAAAAACGACTGGTTGTGGGTTCGATCCCCACTCGAGGAGATGAAATATTTACTTAAATTTATATTTCCATTTCTTCGCTCTGGTGTCGAGGTTAAGCGCGGCGTTGAGTTCTGCCACTCAACACGCAATGCCTCCAGAATTCGGCAGAATGTGGCGAACGGAGTGTCTTAACACTAGATTCCCTCTGCCTACCCTGCTGTGTGCGGGATACAGCGTGAAGCTGATTTACTTCCGTTCTAAAAAGTAATTTATTGCCAATAATCATGGCGTTGAGTTCTGTCACTCAACACGCAATGCCTCCAGAATTCGGCAGAAAGTGGGGAACGGTGTGTCTTAACACTAGGTTCCCTCTGCGTACTCTACTATGCTCTGTGCGGGATACAGCGTGAAGTTCATTTATATATATATTCCTACAAAAATGTTATCATAAATGATCGTGTAAGAATTTCGACATAGCTTAATAGCTATGTCCTTATAGCTTAATCGTTAAGTGCGGCCGCTCAACAAGCAATGTCTCCAGAAGTCGGTGGAAAGTAGGGAGCAGAGTGTCTAAACACTAGACTCCCTATGCCAATAATCATGACTACAATACATGCCTGCTGCTTTTGCAGTTGGAAATTAGCTTTGTCGTCTTTCTACGGTACACACTTGAAAATAAAATAAAGATTTTTTTAAACATTTTTAAAGTGTTATTCCACACTTAGGAAAGAAAAATATTTATTTAGAAAACGTATAAAAATTTTGAACGCAGCGGGCAGCTATTTTATGATTTTTTTTTTATGGAAAAGGACAAGGCAAACGAGCGTTCGGGTCACCTGATGGTAAGTGATTATCGCCGCCTACGGCCCTGTGCAACACCAGAGGAGCTACTGGTGCGTTGCCGGCCTTTAAGGTGGAGATAGACGCGCTTTTTGAAGGTACCCATGTCATATCGACCTGGAAACCCTGCCGCGGGTAGGCCATTCCACAGTTCCGTGGTGCGTGGAAGGAAGTTCCTACGAAACCGCACAGTAGTAGATTGCCACGTATCCAGGTGGTGTGGATGATATTTCAGCTTATGTCGTACTGTGCGTTAGAAAATTCGGCGGCAGGTAACAGGTCAAACAGTTCTTCAGAACACTCCCCATGATAAATGCGATAGAGAACGCACAGCGAGGAAACGTCTCTACGCAAAGCCAAAGTATCAAGCCTTTCACAGATTATTGGGTCCCCAATGATTCGAATGGCGTTACGATTGTAAGTCCTAACCTATCACTTTAATATTATTTCTTCGAGTGGGGATCGAACCCAGAACCAGTCAATTTTATAATCACACTTTGTGCCCCTGGCCTCATATTACTTTAAAATCACGACGACCAATGAAATGACTTTATACCTATATATATATTTTACCACTAGTTCAAAACTCCACTGGAATATTTAGAAATGTGATATAATAAAATGCATTTACATACATATATATGCATTTTATTGTATATATATATAATATCATATTATATTTTCTACATATATAAGGAACATAAAAAAGCTGTTGAAATGATAATCTCTTTTTCTTACAGAAGTCTGTTATAAAATTAAGCGTAGCTAAAGTGAAATATAACAATTCAATTCAAACAGCAGCAGCTGTATCCCGATTATCAGCAGCACGGTAGGTAGAGTCATAGGTTCCCTAGTGTTAAGACACTCTGTTTCCTGTTTTCCGCAGAATTCTGGAGACATTGTGTATTTATTGAGTACAATTCAATAGTTTACATAAAAGCAAGCAACATAATGTAAGCTTAATTACTGGACTTAATACTAATACGTTTAGAATAAATAATCCTGCGTCAAAAACAAGATTTCAATTTTCGTATGATAGTAAGTTATATTTTTTTGCTTCACATATTAATATTAAATAATAAATATATAGAAAACAATATAACAAATACAAAATTACACAATACTGGCCTAGTACTATTAATTATTTTTATATTACCAAAGTGTAGCAGCCGTGACGCAGGGGCCCACGCGTGTAACTATAAGCACGACAGATTGTGAGTACGATTCCCATTTGAAGAAATTGAAATATAAAATTCATTTTTCTCGTTCTAGTAACGAGGCAATGTGCGATGTTAAGTTCCGCCCTCAACACGCAATGCCTTCAAGTTTTTGCGGGAAATGGGAAATGGAAGTGTCTTAATAGAAATATTTTAATACAAGCTTCCCAGGTTCCCTTTGTCTACTTTGCTATTTTCGGAATACAGCAAGAAGTTAAGAAAATATTACCCCTCGCATGCAGTTCAGCAACTGATTGTTTCCGACTTATACTTCGCAGTAAAGCTCCCGGGGTAATATTGTAATATTTCTCACATTGACTCTATAATACTTCTCATATTACTTGTATCTGCAGTATGACGTAAATTAACTATTTGCCCGCGGGTTATTACTGGTCCTTGGTGGTTTATTGTTCTGCATAACTTTCATATTACGGTTTATAATATGAAATGGAAATGGAATGAAATGCAATTTTCTCTGTATCAAATGAAGCATATTATTTTATATTCCTTATTCTTATGTATAATTTTGTTATCTGTTGTTCGTATATTTAATCAATAATATTTGTTATTACAATTTAGTGTATTAGGTAAGCGACCAAGCCGCAGAGTGGAGAAATTCTATAAAAGTCATATTTTCAATTTTGTATCAATAACGAAAACAGTTAACTAAACGAAATTTAAAAATTGTCCAATATATAACTGAAATATGAAAATTGAACAAACTTCCTTTATTAAGAAAGCACGGACCAAAAAGAAAAGTTTTAATTGAACTCGCGTTCCTGTAAAAGCGTTTATAGAAAATAAAAACTGAAAAATACAAACGGTTAACACTTTTGTTTTGGTTCATTTCAGTTTACACATGTTAAAGTTACACTCATTTTTTTGTTGTTTACTAAATTTTAATTAAAGGCAGAGAGTATGTTGCAAAGTAAAACGAACACGTCACCGAGAACTTTAAAAATGTCACACGCATTCTTTTTAGAAATGTAAATTGAAAGTTTAGTAAATATTCAATAATATATATGTAAGTAACTATATAAGTAGGCATGAAAGTATTTTAAAAACCTAATTATACAATTGTCTACTTCCTGTGCATTTCAGAAAATGTACTATAATGGTATTTTGGACGTATTTTTCATCACCTAACAGTGACCAATAACTCGTGGTCTTTGAGAACTTGTACAAATCTATTGGAGCTATTAAGATTTTTATGTTCGTATCTTATGTTATTTAGGATATGACTCATTAAATCATATGATAAAATCATTCTTGATTTTAAAATAGAGGCTTTATTTAAAAAGTCCAGTAAAGTTTAGCTTGTCAGAGCCATAAATAATATCTCTTTAAGACCAAATAATAGTTTCTAGTTTAATTTAAGTGAAAAAAAATATTTCAGTTTGTTATAAAACACTGGTTAAAAACATAGCATATTGAGTGCAAACTTAACACCGCGCTTTGCCTCGACACCAGAGCGAAGAAATGGAAATATAAAATTTAAGTTTTATATTTCCATTTCTTTCGTTTTGTGCCGTGTGATCCCGGCCTAGAATAGGATCATCCTGGTACTGGTGGTGTCGTAAGAGGCGACTAAAGTACGTGTGGTAGAGTCACGTCGCCAGCAATGGCAACACGCATGGGCAGACTCGA
>DWQW01009932.1:0-12552 GCA_018249695.1 Heliconius erato demophoon | reverse complement strand
CTCGGCACCAGAGCGAAGAAATGGAAATATAAATTTAAGTAAATATTTCATCTCCTCGAGTGGGGATCGAACCCACAACCAGTCAGTTTTGCAGTCACACCTCGTGCCGCTGCGCCACGACCGGCCTAAAGGTAACTGATTGGTAAAAATTAAAATAAGTAATTTCTTTTAACTTACATGTTTTGTTAGAAATTGTGTTAATTATTAAAAGTTGACAAATATATACTTTATATCATGCAATCCCAATTATATATTACCTTTTGTAAAATGACCACTTTATAAATTGAAGTGAATTCATTTCATTTACTATATGCAGCAAATACCGCATTAGTATAAATTTTCAATGACAATAAATAATTATATTCAAAATACCTATTTCAGGAATTCAGTATTCAGCAATACATACCATTAGACTCCAGCATCCAGTTCCACAAGATAGTTGCTTGCACCGCATTATTCTTTTCTCTCCTACACACAGCAGGCCACTTAGTCAACTTCTATCACGTGTCTACTCAACCGGTTGAAAACCTGCGGTGTTTGACCAAAGAAGTTCATTTCACATCGGATTTCAGGCCTGGAATCACCTATTGGGTGTTCCAAACTATCACAGGTAATGGTGTAACTATTATTAAAAATGTTTTTTAAATGGATCATTTGAAAATGTAAAAGTTTGTAGTATCAAAGATATCCAAGGAAGCTACTAATAGTATCTGCGTATACAATTTGTTGCATGTAAATAAAAGTAATATTTAAAAAAAAATCTCTATCATTTATTTTAGACAATAGAGATTGGCAAAGGATAAAAAATCTTATTTTCTTTTTATCAAATCAAATCAAATCAGCTTCACGCTGTATCCCGCACACAGCAGGGTAGGCAGAGGGAACCTAGTGTTAACACACTCCGTTCCCCACTTTCTGCCGAATTCTGGAGGCATTGCGTGTTGAGTGGCAGAACTCAACGGCGCACTTAACCTCGACACCAGAGCGAAAAAATGGAAATATAAATTTAAGTAAATATTTCACCTCCACGAGTGGGGATCGAACCCACAACCAGCCAGGTTTTACAGTCACACCTTGTGCCGCTGCGCCACGACTGGCCTCAATTTCTTTTTATTAACGGAAATAATCCATTTCACTTGCTATAATTAAGCAAATAACTAAACCAACGTTTCCTATTTACGTATCATATAATATATAACTCCAACAGGTGTAACAGGAGTTCTTCTCTTCATAATAATGTGCATAATATTCATCTTCGCTCACCCTGTGATACGTAAACGCGCATATCCTTGGTTCTGGCGCGCCCATTCGTTGCACGTAGCGCTGTACGCACTCTGCCTTGTACACGGCCTCGCCAGGCTGACTGGTGCGCCGAGGTTCTGGATATTCTTCCTGGGACCAGCAGTCGTTTATATATTGGATAAGGTTGATATTTTATAATCTTAATATAATTAATTTTAAAAGAAATTCCGAAATATTTTGTATGGACATAAATTTTGAACTAAGTAATTATATGATCGTATTAAACACCTAAATTGACTACGTAGTATCAATAAAAAATAATGAATTCCTATTTCCTGGATTAAGTATTTATGTATTTTTTTTTATAATTTATGAAGTGTTATTTAGTACTATAGTTATAAATAAAATATCGATATTTTTTCAGGTGGTATCTTTACGCACTAAATACCTGGCGTTGGATGTATTAGAAACAGAAATGTTACCTTCAGATGTTATTAAGATTAAGTTTTATCGGCCGCCGAATCTAAAATATTTATCAGGTATGGACAATATAATTTATTCTAGGATTATAGAATTATTTTGTAAGTAATAGACATAACTTACCTTAATATATTAATTTCGGAGCTATCATACCTGAGTTACTGTATGTACAGATTTGATTCTGCAAATTTGGGCGGTACGCAACCACGGAATCTTGATCAATTCTATAAGAAAACCGATAGACAGGGTCAAATTTCCGCGAGATAAAATATAAATACCCATAAATATTTAAAATTGCCTGATCACCATAATAGCCTAGTATGCGCTTTGATAGCCATATCAACCCGTATATAATACCATAACTGTACTACTACCACTACAACAGACCACCAAATTATAATTATGCTTCTTATTATTTACTTATTTCTGAATAGGTCAGTGGGTACGTCTCGCTTGTACCGCCTTCAAGAAAGAGGAGTTCCACTCATTTACTCTAACATCAGCTCCTCACGAGAACTTCCTCTCGTGCCACATCAAGGCGCAAGGACCGTGGACTTGGAAACTTAGAAACTATTTCGATCCGTGTAATTTTAATCCGGAAACTCAACCAAAAATTCGGTAAAAATTGTAGAATATTTTACTATACTTCCCTTAAATGTTAGCAAGTTACTTCAATCAGTTATTTACTTAAAATGTTAAATAATTATATATTTTTGATAGTGAAGCAAATATAAATAACATGTTAATATAATAAGTATAAAATAAAAATAACCGATTATATTTAACATTTTAAAAGTATTATTCCACACTTAGGGAAAAAAACCTAAATAAATACTGATTTTAAATATATGTCGATTGTCTATATTATATACGTACATGTCCCCTCTAGAAATATGTGAATACCTCAAATAAAAAAAATATTGATTTTGAAAATATTTCTTGAACTGAAACTTAATAATATTTCCCTAAGTTGAAATGATATCTCATTTTAATCAAAAGAATCACCACGACATGACATAATTTCCGAGAAAATATATAAAAATACATGTTAAGTACATATTTTAAAAACCTAAATAAATAATCAAACTCAAACATCCAGTTCCAAATAGATATATTATATAGAAATATTATATTTCGAACATTATATTTATAAAGCAGATGGCTTTAATTCTTTTTTTATTTTAACCAGAATACAAGGTCCTTTCGGTGGCGGTAACCAGGACTGGTATAAATTCGAAGTGGCAGTAATGGTCGGCGGTGGTATCGGTGTTACTCCTTACGCCTCTATACTTAATGATCTTGTGTTCGGCACTTCTACTAACAGATACTCTGGAGTTGCGTGCAAGAAGGTTAGTCATGATTGACCCGTATATTTAAAAAATCTGATAGAAAAAATCTATTATATAAAAAAAATATTTAACCAACCATTTTCTCATTTCAATCAATCATTACAAATGTTATTATTAACAATTTTTTTATATGTAATTTGTTTATGATAGTAGTGACCTTTAATACTGATAAGACTAATTACTTTTCTGTTCAATTGCTAATAGAAAGCTTAAAAAAAATAAGAATACCCTTTACATTTTGATCAATATTTCAAATACAAAATAATTAAACAAAAAAAAACTAAATTATTTAACATATCAACTTAAAACAAATATGTAAATCAGTATCATAGTCTCTTCGATAGTAAATAAATTTTTTCCTGTGCAGGTATACTTCCTATGGATCTGCCCATCACATAAGCACTTCGAATGGTTCATCGACGTGCTTCGCGATGTTGAACGCAAGGATGTCACCAACGTCCTTGAAATACATATCTTTATTACACAATTCTTCCACAAGTTCGATCTCAGGACTACTATGCTTGTAAGTTTTTAAACGTTAAACAGGATACAAACGTTTACTTTTTGCCATAAGAATTTTCTATAACGCATAGTTAATGTGAAAGTAACTTTGTCTATCTACTCGTATTAATAATAACTATTTATCTTCATTTTGTATTTTAGTACATCTGCGAGAATCACTTCCAAAGGCTGTCCCGTACATCAATGTTCACAGGATTAAAAGCAGTGAATCACTTTGGCCGACCAGATATGTCCTCTTTCCTAAAATTTGTACAAAAGAAACATAGCTACGTAAGTAACAGCCAGATCTTTTTTATATATTTATGTCGACCTAAGAAATAAAACTAAATAACTCTTTGCTTCGAGTGTTCTC
This sequence comes from Heliconius erato demophoon, assembly GCA_018249695.1. Lineage (NCBI taxonomy): Eukaryota > Metazoa > Arthropoda > Insecta > Lepidoptera > Nymphalidae > Heliconius > Heliconius erato. The sequence goes on along the minus strand of DWQW01009932.1, from coordinate 8,607 downwards.
CTCACAATTCATAATATACCTTTTTAGTCCCACTCTTTGTATCTGTTTCTCTTCATTTTTAACAAATAAGAGAGCATCATAGATATTTTTAATAGGACCGAAAACAATCTCTACCATATTCAGAAGCACCTAGTACGTAACATTTTATGAACATTACATAAATGTATCGTCTACTGAGTACTAAATGCTCGATAAACATGCGTTAAATAATAATATCAAACGCACAATAAAATTAGTCTAAATTTACCTCTTATAAACTTATGTGCACCTAGTAAAGCGAAGGTTGAACGTAACTAACAACTACATCCGAAAAACCAAAGCACTAGTTATTAAAAATGGCTGCTTACAAGGCTGAAAATAATATGTAATTAAAACTCAACTTACTTTAACAACTTAATAAGCTTTTAGGTTTCGCAATTTTGATTTTGTGTGTCAATGAGACAGATACAGAATGGAGATTAAAAAATAAAATAAGAAATCTATTTTGATATCAAATTTAAAAAGACTTTTAATTTTTTTTTATTTTCTAATGTCGACGTTTAAATCTTCTTTATTATATTTATTCGCCATTCTTCATAATGTAATTTTGAAATAAATAATTGACAAATACATATATATAGTAGCTTTAAAATAATCAAATGTTAAAGTTAAATAAAATCATAAAATAATAATAACATTGCATTCAGGACATAGCCTGATTCTGTAATAAGTAGTAAATTAGACTTGCCTTTCCATTCATACATCGTGTAATAAAATCGTGACTGATCGCGGGTTACACAAGGATTTAAATTATAGTCGTCTACGCCAAGTTGCTAGCATTTACTGTTTAATAATTATTTCTTATATATCAATTGATACAAAGGATTTTTGATATTACCATGGGTACCTATAACTTAAGATGTATAGAGACCGGTCGTGGCGCAGCGGCTCGAGGTGTGATTGCAAAACCGACTGGTTGTGGGTTCGATCCCCACTCGAGGAGATGAAATATTTACTTAAATTTATATTTCCATTTCTTCGCTCTGGTGTCGAGGTTAAGCGTGGCGTTGAGTTCGGCCACTCAACACGCAATGCCTCCAGAGTTCGGCAGAAAGTGGGGAACGGAGTGTCTTAACACTAGGTTCCCTCTGCCTACCCTGCTGTGTGCGGGATACAGCGTGAAGCTAATTTAATTTAATTTTTTTTAAAGATGATATAGCAATATTAATAATCGTAACGCTCATATAAAAATTGATAACTATGCTAAATTATGTCAAAAATTATATATTTTTAATCGTTAAGATATAAAACATAGCATTTAAGGTAGGCAGAGGAAGTCTCGCTCTCCGCTTTCTGTTTGAATTCTGGGGGCATTCTGTTACTTTTCATTTAAACTCAATCAACATATTTAACTATTCTGAAATATTTTTTCCAGCAACTGTCAACCGAATAAACTATGAACTGATAAATACAGATGATATCAGAAAAATTTTATTTTCATGATTTATTTTTATACAGGTATCTAAGATCGGCGTATTTTCGTGCGGCCCGCGACCGCTCACCAAGTCGATCATGTCTGCGTGCGAGCAGGTCAACCGCACGAGGAGGCTTCCCTATTTCATACATCATTTTGAAAACTTCGGCTAAAATTAAATACATAATTATAAATATTATTTAAAAGATTAATTTTTATTTTAGACTAAATTATTTCGGTTTAAATACAGCACTTGTTTAATTTTTACGAATTGTTGTGCTGTACACGATTTACCGATACTTTAGGTATTTATCGATTATTTGTGATTTTTTTTTATTTTAAAATTCTCTCATTTTTTATTTATAAATATTGAAGTCATTTAATAAATAGGTCATGTCATATTAATACAAATACGAAAATAAATAAAAAAAATAGAAATTACAACAAGTATAAGTAAAAATAAATATCACATTTTTTTATCAATTTATAATATGGAATTAATAATACTTTGTACTTAATTAAAATATATTTCATGCATTAGAGCATTATAATTACGTATTTAAATTCACTGCCCTAAAAAAAGTAATAACAATGGATATTTATTTAAATTAAACTATTTTAGATGCTATTTTTGTGTTAGTAAATAAAAGTTTTCAATTTAAATTAGTTTTATAAAAAATACTCTTAGAATTTAACTAAAATAATTTCATCTATTATTTTGTACCTTCAAGGTTTCTATTACATCGATTTAGTCATTTTTGTTTTAGTGATATTAAAACTACGTTATTAACAATAACGAAAGTGCATTTCTTTTAATTTTTTTTCATAATTTTTTTTCAGCCACGCATCACATAAAAAAAACTATGTACAAACCGCGGTCTAATCGCTAAGTAACAATATTTTCCTTGAATTATTTCTTGTTACAGTATAAATTTTATTCAATTAACATACAATCATCAATTGTTACACAAAACTATGATTATTTTTGAGACCAATGAAGAAAACCTGGCTAGCATTATTGTGACCATATTTTGTTTAAATCTATTCGTTACATTTAACATAGCGTAGGATATTAAATTTATTCAAAATGTATAGATTTGTACTAAGTTGATCTACTCAAATTTTACTCCTTATACATATATCTATATTTTATTTACTAAAATTATGTAAAGTAGTACAAAATTAATTTATTCTAGATATACGTATATAATATGTACAAAATTATAACAACAAAATTTCTAAATTTGTACAAAACACGTTGACACTAAGATTAATTTGAAAATTACCGTTAATGTTAAATATACATTAATATATATTAATTGTAAATAATGTAGATAAATATCGGCTAGAATATAAGTTACCGATTTTTTATTTTATACATTTTTGTAAATAATACAATAAATTTTGTTCCATACAAAACGTCTATTATTTATCAACACATCCTCTTGTTTTTCACTATTTATTAATAAGCATATAAGTTAAAACTTTTACGCACCTGTCAATATCCAAGTCGTATCGCCGTCGTCGCGCTATGTGGTACACCAGCCCAGAGATTAGGCTGAACCGGGATCCTATACAGAGTTAATGGATATTTTGGTGTAAAGTACTATGGATGATGGCCCCAGATTCTTTAAAGCCAACTTGGCCTTGCTTTTCAGATGATCGCGATACTGGTCAGTCGAAGTGTTGAGGCCCAATGTGCTGATACTGGGCACGGCGGATGGGTGACACAACAAATAGGTTTTTTTAATTGTTAACGCGAGAACTTGTGTCTCCTGGGCGTTGAATTGATCCAGATTACATAATAATCATTATATATTATTGAGCTCGTAATTTATAGGTAACCAAATAAATATTGTGCTTTAATATCAATTTTTCACAAATAATCGCCAGCCTCGCCACTTCCATCTTTTATAAAACAACAATGCATTATTAAGTAAAACCTTGGTATTAATTTTAATCTTATGATCTACAAGGTATAATATTTACGACGTTGCTAAATTACGTACCTAACTTTTAAAATTATTAAAAAGAGTCAGAAGATCTTATAGGAATAGATATGCCAATAACTGCGCGCGTATCTTTAAAATATCTACATCTTAGAAAAGATAGTAAAACAATTACAAGATCTTCTATAAACGTCAAAAAAGAAAAATAACAAATGAATTACCCAACTTAGCAAATGCTTAATATGAGTTGATACAATATTTTCTAAATGTTTATTTCGGACACTAATAAGACTACTTGCTTCTGTCAAAAGGTAAATAAGATGAAGAGAGGCAGCCGAAACTAGTATTGAACACAATTTACCATTGCGGTTAAGATTATTAAAAAAAATGTTTCATAATGCGTTTAAGTTATACCAATTAAATTTTTAATATAAGTTATGTCTTTTTAAACATTTTTTAAAGTGTTATTTCACACTTAGGAAAGAAAAATACTTATTTAGAAAACGTACAAAAAATCGCTACGTTCAAATTTTTATAGGTTTTTTAAATAAGTATTTAATTTATGTCTTTTTTTTAACAGAATTGGCGACAAGCTTTTATTCAGCTCAATAAATTTCGAAAATGTTATTCAGTGTACCTTTACCAACCTTTTAGCTCAACTTTTTTAAATAGGTTCAATTTATCGTAGAAAATTAAAAAAAAATAATTGTACAGTTCCCTCGGAGTTCATTTTGGCAACAAGAAAAAAATATTCAGTTATTTATTCATTTTAATTATGTACATAGTACCTTACAATGTCATTCATTTCGTCGGTTAGTATTCAATCGTACCTATCAAAGCAATATTAATAACTTTATCTGCACAAGCCTTTAGAAGTGTACTTGAATTATTTACGGGCGTAATTTAAAGTTCTCTTAAGTAAGAGGCTATAGATAGCCTTGTAGTTTATATGAATTAGAGACGTTTTTCTACATATTTCTTAGAATCATCATCATCATCAACTTACACGCAATGCTTCCAGAATTCGATGAAAAGTAGGGAACGGAGGAGATGGAGTGTCTTAACATTAGTTTCTCTCTGCCTAAGCTGCTATTATCACAATATTTTTTTAAAATTAAATATATTCTAATTAATTAAATATAACAACTGTTGTATTTTTTAAATATTTATTGTGAATAGTGATTGTTATGATTGGGTTGCAGTGTCTCGGCTTTGGACGATAAGAATAGAGTGCCTTAACACTCCGTTCTCTCTGCCTTCTTTTATTTGAGTGATGCCTTCTTTATATGCAGGATCTCTAGCTAAAATATATGGACGGTCCCTAGGTAAAGTATCGAAAGGGAAAAATCGAATTATCTTTTATCGCTGGTTTGAACTACTAACTCGTTAGTTAACTACCCTTGGGTAGTTTTCGATTACATACACGTTTAAAAAAAACGCATAAATAACTATATTTTTGAAGTTTAGAAAAAAAATCATTAAAACTACTCTTGTGTAAAAAATCAATAGAAACATTGTGAGGTTACACTTTCGATACTTCACCTAGGGACAGTCGATATGTACATATGTATAATATAAAAATAATTATAACAAAATGATCGGCCGCAATCACCAGCAATGAGAATAAGTATAGTTTCCTTCGAGGTCTTTGGGTTTATGACCTGTAATACTAGACATTTAATTTTGTGATGTAATCATTAATTGCGAATTAGAGGACATCGTGGTGCAGTGGTATAGCATCCGACTATGAACACAATGGTTGTAGGTTCAATCTGTAGTGGAGAGAATGAATTATTTGACCGGCTCCTCTACTTCTACTAGAAGTACTAATTTGGGCGGAAAACCTACAATTTCCGTTCTTCAATTAAGTATATTAACAATAGATTCATTTTAGTTTCTCTTCATAGTAATATATAGATTTAGCAACTTCGTTTGCTTGGTTAATAAATCGTAAGCCACGTTTTTTTCTGTTTTCATAGATATAGCAGAAAATTCCCTGTTAGCGTTCACCCAACTACATCCTCAATTCACATCCAATTTCAGCTTTATACGCCCATATTTAATATTTTAGATAAGAATAGCTGTATCGCGCGGGTTCACCTACGTGAATCCAGAATATCAGCAAAATTAAATGTGATATTTATTATCCCGGCCTAGAATAGGATCATCCTGGTACTGGTGGTGACGTTAGAGGCGAGTAAAGTAAGTGTGGTAGAGTCACGTCGCCAGCAATGGTAACACGCATGGGCAGACTCGACCGGATCATTACCACCCCCGGCATTTAAGACTGGCGTTAAGTAGTGGTTTTATGCCAGTGGTAATTGGCAATGATGATAACTGGTCATCACTTACCATACCATGTGACCCGAACGCTCGTTTGTCTTGTCTTTTCCATAAAAAAAAACTTTATACATATAGTATACATATACTCTATTATCAAGTTCAAACGTTATACGAATGGTACAGCATAGTTATATCGACTTCTGTTGGCTAATTTACAATGAAAAAGCTTATGTTACTCGCTGACAATGTAATTACATAGGGAATTCTAGTTTATATTGGTGCAAGATTGTTTTATATCAATTATGTATTTTTTGAGTTTATCCATTACAAATAAAAATTAATTTTACTTCTGTATAATATAGAAAATAACAAAATATATTTATTTCTGAGACCAGTCGTGGCACAGTGGCACTAGTGTGTGACTGTGAAAGCGACTAGTTTCCGATCCTCATTCAAGGAAAATTTATAATTGCATTTCTTTCCTCTGGTGTAGAGGCAAAGCGCGGCGTTTAGTTCTGTCCCTCAACACGCTATGCCTCCAGAGTTCGAAAGGTGGGGAACGGAGTGTCTTAACGAAAGGTTCCTTCTGTTTACGGCTTGCGGGCGGAATACAGCCTGAAGCTGATTTTTTTTTATTTATATTATATTTATGTCAACTTCAGCAATATGCTTCACTGTCCTAGTTTTTGTGTTCCACACAATGGTTACGCCATGTCACAGATTGTATAGATTTTGTTTGACCTTCTTCCCGCATAGATTTACATCTTTATGTTACACACAAATAAATGCCGTTTTCGGAAAATTTACGAAACTGATTATAATTATTTATCTTCGTATTACATTAGTCGTTTGTCACTCTTTCGTAGATCAATAAACAAAACCAGCTCCTTCTAGAAATTTCACATCCACAAACTTGTACAATGCTTGTGTAATCCGAAGGGCGTTGCTTATTTTGTTAATAAATTTAAGTATTGAATATGACAAAGTCAAGGATGTAGGCAAAAAATAAACATTTTTTAGCGTTCTGTATTTTAAAAGTGAAAAAGTTTGTTGTCCACCTGCCCGTCGCTCAAGACTATTTATTTCAAGATCACGTGGCGGTATTAAATTGAAATTAATATCACATATTTTATTGTTTTTGCTGTACTTTGTATAAAGTTTGAGTAATTAAAACCATATCAGAATGGAATCATCTGCGCTTCTTTTACGGAAACAGGATATAGAATGCAATACTTTAATGCAAGGCCATACCTAAAAAAAATTATCAAGATTCGTCAACAGTTTAGACGTAGGATTTTTATTAATAATTTATTACGTATGACGAAATTACGAATAGATACCATAAACGATACACCTGCATACTTATATTTGCATAATTATATTTATCAACTTTTATTAGTAATATTAACCGTTAACGTACGGTGCGCGAACCCTCGGTGTGCGAGTCCGACTTACACTTGACCACTTTTTTATTAATTGAGACTACTTTATCCTGTACTACCATATATGCATATCTATGTATTCAACAACTTATATAAAACTGTTAAATCCGTTAAAGTCAATTATGCATATAATGTGAAATTATATAACAGTTTTTAGTAAGAATTTGAGGAAATAAACTATAACTAATATAAAAACTAAAGCTAAATTAGAAACAAAACAGTTCTTCTATATAGTTCTGCAGAGAACGGCAGGGATCTATCGCTATATTCTAGTCGTACAATGCTATATATGGAATAGAGAATAAAGCTTTATGAAAGATAGTTTTTCATACTCTTTTATTAGTTTTTCGGAAACACCAGAATCATTATTTTACTTACTATAATTAATTATGTTAATCGAATTGCAATATATGTACGAACGTTATAATGTTGAGAATCGCTAAGGGCATAGATACGTCATCTTGATGCAACATTGACGTTGAAGTCGCCGCTAGGGCAGTTGAGCAACTACTTAGATGTGAACTTCACCTGTTATCTCAAGAAATCATTTCGAAGTTATCTTCTTAGGATTCCTTTTATGTAGCTTCATATATTTTAATTTTTCTCTCAATATTTTCAAATCCTTGTTCTAGTAACGAGATAAGGGGCGGCGTTGTATTCCGTCATTTAACATGGAATGCTCCTGGAATTCGGTTGAAAGTGGGGAATAGATGTGTCTTAATGGAAACAGAGTGTCTTACTACTAGGTTCCCAAGTTGTTTTTTTTTATTATTTTCAATTCTATATTAACTATATATATAATGTATTTTGTTTCTTCTTTTACTATTTTTTTTTCTATTTAAAAGAACACGAAGTTACTGTAGTATTTTTCAGCCAGAACATGTGATATTATACCCACCTACTTTTAATTATAATTCACTCACAGTTGTACATTAATTTTATAAAATATTGAACAATAAAATAAAAAATAATGTTGCTTATCACAAGTGAAGGACTTATTGCACCTAAAATTTAAAGTGAAATGAGAAAACAATACAATTTTCACTTCACGTTTAAATTATAGAATGTTATAATTAAGTATATTAATACGGAACCTTCACATACAAACAGACTTCTGATCTTGTATATTTTAGGTTAAGCGTGATTATATTTTTTCGTACCACGTATTCTTTTTTGATCATACCTACTAATACTACCTACTCTGTTTAATCGTAAGAACATATCTAATTTTTTACATTAACCTTGTGCCTAATGTAGATATTATTTACTCATATACGTGCATTTACAAAGTCAATTATATAAGCAAATAGTATTGTAATAATTATACATATATCCAATATTAGCAAATATATATCTCTATCTCTATATCTTATAAAATAAGAACGCATTTCGTCTCTGTCTGGCCTTTCTAAGCGATCTTCTTCTAAACCACCCAATGGATTTTGATGCGGTTTTCACCATTAGGTAGAGTATTTCTCAG
>DWQW01009931.1:0-12552 GCA_018249695.1 Heliconius erato demophoon | reverse complement strand
TTTTCCGGTGGATTTCCAATATAAGCACAAACGACACGGCACTCGTGTTCATTACGTTCTAAGATATTGTCAAGACAACTTGTCATTACAATTCATATTTCAATATTGTGACTACGAGAGTATATGTATATAACAAGTGTAAATAAATTTATTGTAAAAGCTGGATTTTGTGTCTGATTTGTTGGTTCGCCTAACACTATTAATAAACTATTATAATAAAAAATTGTATACACTCTTGACGAAATTGACCACTAAAATTTTTAAGTTTTATTTTCTCGCTCATCTAACAAGACAAATTGTGGCGTTGAGTTACACCACTCAATACTTATTGTCTCGACAATTGGGTGGGAAATGGCAAACGGAAACACTAGGTTCCCCCTGTCTACCCACCTATATCAAATTATAGCATGAAACTAAAAAATATATATTACTGTATATAAAAAAAAAAACTAATTTATATTGAATTAGTTATATATAAAACCTTATACAATGCTCGTAGGCGTGACAGTTCAGTAGAATTTATTTCGCCAATGACACTATAATTCCTTTTTAATTAGTAGTGGACTTCTAGTTAGTTATAAATTGTCCGCCGTTGAGAGTTCTTAGAAAAATTTCATTATAAAATTATATTCTTGTGCAATTAAGTTATTCGTAGTACTAGGTCATAGTACCGCTGTGGAGCAGTGACTGTAGACACGATGATTGTAGGTTTGATTCTTCCGTTCTTGTAAAACAAATCACGGTGTTGAGTTACGCTCTACACACAATCTCTCGATTCATAGTGGAAAGTGCAGAACGGCACATTTTATCATTAGGTCCTCTTTTCTATTTGGAATAAAGAACGAAGAAAATAATATTTTGGATGAGTATCGTCAAGAAAGAAACTTTTGTGGAGATTATTATTTTTTAGCTTCACATTGTATCCCGTACTTCAACAGTCCGTTTGCATAAAAACACTTCCGTTCCCTAGTTTCCGCCGAAAGTTTTTTTTTGTCAGATTATGGAAATAAAAATATTAAATATTGCATTCCTCAGAGTGGGAAGCGAACTCACAACCTACGTGCTTACTGTCGCATACTTGTGCCCCTTCGCCACGAACAGCCTGCCTAAATTTAAAGATATGAAACTTCCGAGACAGTTTCTAATATATTCCCAGCATAGTTGGAAGGTGTTGTTAGTGACCCAATATATCTATAGGATCTATATATCTATAATTTATTTCTAATATATTCCTATAATTTTAAAATAAATCATATTAAAGTTTTTTTTAATTTAAACTTTCATTAAATAGAAATCGAGTCAAGTACCTACTATTAAAATTCCAAGGACTTTAATTACGTTTTAAAATTCAATGCTAATTTGTAAAGCAAATTAATTTATTATTTTTATTTTTGTATGCATAGGGCTGTTGGTTGTATGAATACAGAAAAGCCATAATATGCTTTATACAAGGCCGCAATTTCTCTACCAAGAGCCAAAATATTACATATATTATATTAAGTACGATTCTTCGATTAGGAATCGAATGCCAAACCGTCGTTACCTGGCAGATAGTTCTTAATTTGGCCACGACGATGTGGATTTAGACTTCTAATTGTATATACATATATACTACTAATATAATTCATATATATTCTTATCTTACTAATATTATAAATATGAAAGTTTGTGAGGACGGATGGATGTTAGTTCCTTTTTCACACAAAAAATACTTAACCGATTTAGATGAAACTTTACAGTATATCGCTTATACAGGGTGGAAGCGTCAGCGCTCCTTTTAGGGGAACAGCATAGAAGGTAAAATATTTTAAACCCATACCTATTGAAATGAATCAAGATACCTCAACAGTTTAGACGTAGGATTTTTTTTTATTTTAGGATGTTTATGCTTACCTGTATTTCATGTGACGCAGTTGCGCATATATATACTGTTTCCCTTTGATAGTTTATGTCTGCGTACGTCGTTCTTGACAAATGGCGTTTTATTTTACAACCCAAATTATTTATTTATTTAGTTTGAAAAAAATGACTTTTTCATTTTTGGGAAAACAAAAGGTTTTTAATCGTATTAGGCTTTTGTAGAGTATTTTTAAACATTTTTAAAAGTGTTATTCCACACTTAGGAAAGAAAGATAGTTATTTAGAAAACATATAAAAATTTGAACGTAGAGGGACTCGAACCCGCGCTTCGTTTTCTAAATAACTATTTTTGTAGAGTAGTTAAAACTGTGGTTTCATTTAAAGTGGTGCTGACAAAAACACTCTGTATATCAAAATAATACACAGAAATAAGAATTTATGTAAAGGTTTTGTATAATTTGACTATAATATAACAATAACTAAGTGAGCGAAGCCGTGGACAGGTCGCTAGTGAATAATAATTGTTGAAAATCAACACTATTTCGTAAACTATTAAGAAGTTTAGACCTAGAACCGTCCCTTTCATAATTTTGTACCTTATAATTGAATACTCTGGGTCTATATCAGTATATATTAATTAATGTTCTATGTTATGGTAACTTAATCCGGGTAAAAACGGGACAAGGTAGTATACTTAGCCGTTTATGTGTTTAACACTTTCACGTGGTGTTAGTAGTCTTCAGTAGTATTTAGTTCAGTTTTAGTAAAATAAAAATATCCTTTTTTTATGATAGTATTTTTGTATTTTTTTAAATATTTTCTAAGAACCTAATGTTAAAACTATAAGTGTGAGGTCAGGGAGGGAGGTGTGACTGTAAAACCGACTTGTTGTGGGTTGACATATTTACTTAAATTTATATCTCTATTTCTTCGCTATGGTGTCGAGGTTAGGCGCGGCGTTGAGTTCTGCCACTCAATACGCAATGCCTCCAGAATTCGGCAGAAAGTGGGGTATGGAGTATCTTAACACTAGATTCCCTCTGTCTATCCTGCTGTATGCGGGATAGAGCGTGAAGCTGATTTCTTTTAGTTTTTGATTTAACATATTTTTATATAACTCAACTTGCGGTCAAATTGCGGTATATCTTAATAGATTGTAAGATCGTCGAAATTCACTTCGCCCCACAGCATTTCGATAGTTGTTGCCAATTTGCTCAATTCAGCGACCATTAGTCAGAGGCGGATATCAGATAAATGTAGACCTTTTCATTGAACGTTTTATTATGACTTACATATTATATTGTAGTATTCTTTTTTATTTATTTTTGATACACTAAATCACTTAAGTGGGAATGGAATCCACAACCGTTGCGTTAACAATTAGACGCTGTACCGTTGTACCACCTATGGCCTTTAATTAGTTTTATTATTTTTTATATTTTTATTCATAATACCGACGTATAGAGTCTGGTGCCAAGGGACAGTATATTACGTTATAAGTTCCATCTTCACTTGAATTATAAAATTGACTATTTTTTCTTCTTGCCTCTGGCCCAGGCTTCCCCATAAATCACGATGTTGGATTCTGCTAGTTAATTCCCAATGTCGTATAAAGAGAAAAAGAGAGAAGGAGTAGAAAACTATTGAAAAGCGGGATTTCTTTTAAAATTATTTAACTGTATAACCACAGCGTTGAGTTCCGCCACAAAATGTTTCAAATTTTGTGTGGAAAGTAGTTAAAAAGTGTCTTAATACTAGCTCTCCACTGCCATGTGGGATTAAGCGTGAAGCTACCATTTTTATTATTTTTTTTTCGTTACAGACTACTTATTCAGTATATAAATGAATTTATCACTAGATTGCCTCTGCAAACCCGCAAAATGTGGGACGTCGCACAAAAAGCGCAGTGTGAACTTGACATTACAATGCAAAGATTTATACTTATATTCTTTGAAATAGCTCTCTATTGTTTTTGACTTTAGCTATTTAGTGAAAATAATAATATTTTAGTCATTCGTATGCAATTTATATGCATATATTTATGTATGAAAGTAAAATAAGTCAATATCCATGCGTGTTCATTTTTAGGCCTCCGTACCTATTAAAGAAAAAAGGAACTCTTATAAGATTACTTTTTTGTCTGCCCGCCTCTGTCTGTCTGTCTGTCAAGAGCCTTTATGTCAGCAACGCTTGGAGATATCGAGTTGAAATTCAAATCATATACTCAAATCTACGGGCGAGCCCGACTCCCGCTTGTCCGGTTTTTTAAGAATTAAAATTTATTTCATTATTTAATAATTACATTCTAACAAAGATTTAGTTGAAGTGTACTCAAAATATTCACGCTGTATCCCGCACACAGCAGGGAAGATAGAGGGAACTAGTGTTATGACACTCCGTTCCGCATTTTCCGTTGAAATTTTCGAGGAATTTCGTGGTCAGTACCGGAACTCAACGCCGGGCTTTTGCTTTAGTACCAGAATTAAGGAAATGAAAATATTAAAATATATTAATAAATAATAATTCTTTCTTTCGACTGGGGATCGAACCCACAACCGTCGTGTTAAGGTCACACCCTTGTGCCGCTGCGCCACGACGGTCTCACTTTCAATGATACATTATAAAAATGACACTCAACTAAAACAGAATTGGCACTTAGATTTTATCATTTAAATGATAACAGTTTTTGCGCTTACCAACTACAGCTTATTGAAAAACTCATTTCCTTTTTCATTACAACTGGAATATTCTAGAATATTCTAGACAGGATATATTTTGAACAAAATATTGCAAGTATCGAGATATTCCACTGAATGGTTTTTTATTTTATTGTGCTTCTCAATGGCCTGGGGTTAAATTGAAACTGAAAATTGAATCTTTATCTGGTTAAGCAACGATAACTACGGTCGATTGTTTAGATTGGCAAAGGTTTTAAATAAAGTGTAATACTTTTTATTTTTCGGCTTCACATTCTATCTCAAAATGGGCAAATGCAACCTGGGAACCTAGTGTTAGGGTACTGCGTTTTCATTAAGATAATCATAATTTCTGGAGGCAGTTCGTGTTGAGTGGTGAAACTTTGCCGCGATTTGTCTTGTTACCAAAGCTAGAAAATATTTAACGTTTCATTTCCTGGAGTGGAATATGAACCCCCAACCAGTCTCATTTACAGTCGCACGCTTGTGCCCCTGCGCCACGACTGACCTTATAAGTCTTTTAATGATTAATACCAAATAATAACAACATCTGTTCTACATGAGGCCAGTCGTGGTACAGGGGCACAAAGTGTGACTGTAAAATCGACTGGTTGTGGGTGCGATCCCCACTCAAGGAGATGAAATATTTAAATAAATTTATATTTCCTTTTGTTCGCTCTGGTGTTAAGCACGGCGTTGAGTTCCGCTACTCAACATGCAATGCTTCCAGAATCAGGCAAAAAGTGGGGGACAAAGTGTCTTAACACTAGGTTCCCTCTGCCTACCCTGCTGTGTGCGGGATACAGCGTGAAGTTAAAAAAAAAATAAAAAATCTGTTCTATATTATCTTTTAATTTATATACTTATCTATTTAGGTTTCTTCATTTTTAGAAAATTAGAATTATAAAATGTCGACTAAAAAACAATTTTAAATCATCACAAATCGATTCGAACGACTGAAGTCAATGGCGCAGGGGTATCAGTGCGTGCGACTGTAAACGCGACAGGTTGTGAGCTGTGGAAAATGTGTGGCTCAGGAAAATAAAATATTTAATATTTTTATTTCCTTGCTCTGGTAATGTAACAAAGCGCTGCGTTTAGTTCCACACTCAACACCCAAAGCCTCGACAATTCGGTAGAAAGTGGGAAACGGAAGTGTCTTAACCTTTGGCAGGTAACATACTTTTTTTATTTTTATTTTATTTTATTTATTTTTAAGGGAAACATACAGTACATTAAATATATTCTAATAACACACAAATAATAGTACAAATACCAATCAAGTTTCCACCAACTACTTACTCATAAGTCTAAAGAACATGTACGTATACGTAAAAGGTAACGGGAGTGGCCCACCACTCTCCTATTTTTTAACTCAAATAAAAAAGCTGTGTGTAAGAAAATGAAAGATATTTTTTATGAGATACATTAAACTAAACTAAAGTAGCTTCAGGAATTATAGATGTAATAAGTACGTTTTTATTCAACGTGCCCAAACCAGCTGAGCACGTTCTTTATTCTCACCCATCTTTTCCTTGTAGATCTGATCAGCTAAACTGACTCCGCATATCCTACAAAGAGATCGCATCTTCACAGCATTCATCTTTCTTTTATTTTTCTTTTGTAATACCCACGGTTTGCTGCTATAACAGCGTCGGTACCAACACTGCATTGGGTAAGGCCAAGCGTGCAACTGTACTGACGTTTAGCCGTCACATTAATGCAGCTAAGGCACTATTAACCCTGTTACCGGCAGCAATACGCCTTTCCACATCCATCTTGTATCTTCCATCTCTACTGAACATACTTCCCAAATATACCACTTCATTCACTTGTTCTAATATCTTCCCATTTACACTGATCGTGCATTCCGTCTTTTCTTATTTTTTTTCAAATACAGTACAATACAGTACCTTTGTCTTATGTGAAAATAATAATCTAAGTCTGAATGCGAGATTCAGGCTTAGGCCATTATTTTCTCATCCTTCTTTCAGATAACAAATAATATGTGGTGATTTTTATAATTAAGGACATGGAAATAATAATATTTATAGCATTAATAATTTGGTATGATTTGGATTTAACGCAGCTCAAGTTAATATCTATACAGTTTCCAGAGCAAGCGGGCTGAAGACGTTTTGCGCAAAATGTTTTCACTTTTTTGTTATGTTTTCTTGGTAATTTTACAGAGGACCTTGGAGAGTTTTCTAATTTGTGATATTATCTTGTGCAGTGGCTCTGGATTCCCGAGGGAAATTTGAAACGGCCAAACGAGCCAAACGACGCCTCATACGCCTGATGTTTGTAGTGCAACTATATGAATGCATAATTTTATGGAAGGTATCAATACCATAAACTTTAAATTCTTCTTTGCCTAATTTCTGGTTTAGTACGTAATACAATTGAATCAATAATTGACTGGTTACATAAACTAATTAATATATCTCTTTCCGTTTTAATACTTCGATCTTTGCCTCTTCAAAACACTGAACATTAACAGTCACAAAATTTCTTCGCGGTGTTCTACTCGAAGATGGTGGAAAAGACTAGCAAACGTGTCCATTCCTTTCAACATATTCAAATTTGCTTCTCCGAAATCTAAGTAATTCATACGAAAATAAACAAATAATTATTATTAATAATAAATAATTTTGTTATAATAAAATTATTTATTTATTTAAATTTATATTTCCATTTTTTCGCTCTGGCGTCGAGGCAAAGCGCGGCGTTGAGTTCTGCCACTCAACACGCAATGCTCCGAATGAATACGGCAGAAAATGGAAAACGGATTGTCTTAACACTAGGTTACCTCTGCCTACCCTGCTGTGTGCGGGATACAGCGTGATGCTAATTTATTTTATTTTAAAATTATTTACGTAAAAGTCAATAATGGTCGTGACCCCTATTGACTTTCGGTCACCTCAGCGATGTAAGTAAAATAAAAAGAGCAACTTACGATAATACATGATGCTTGCAAATGATTACATTTACTCCAATTAGAGAATAAATCAAGCGTTAGAAAGAATACCAACAAGTAGTGCGGTCACTCCTATTGCCTTCCTAGGGTTAATACTAGGTTCTCAGGATCCCTTCGCCTACTTTTCTACGTGCGGGATACAGCGTAAATAAATGAAATCGACGCCATCATGGAAATAATATTTAACATTTAAATATTATATTATTGAGGATATTATTGGACATTATTGAGGCCGGTCGTGCCGCAGCGGCACGAGGTGTGACTGCAAAACCGACTGGTTGTGGGTTCGATCCCCACTCGAGGAGATGAAATATTTACTCAAATTTATATTTCCATTTTCTTCGCTCTGGTGTCGAGGTTAAGCACGGCGTTAAGTTCTGCCCCTCAACACGCAATGCCTCCAGAATTCGACAGAAAGTGGGGAACGGAGTGTCTTAACACTAAATTCTCTCTGCCTACCTTGCTGTGTGCGGGATACAGCGTGAAGCTGATTTAATTTAATTTTAATTTTATTTAAATATTAATACCATGTTTGTGGGTTCGATCCTTCAGGGAAGAGAACTATTTACATTTCTCCGCTCTGGTAAAGCAGATTGCGGTGTTGAATTTTGGTACTGCATACACAGTGTCTCGAATTTGCATTAGGACTATATTTTATATATAGAGGAAGTTCTACATAGAAAATGAAGCGCTAAGCTAAATAATAAAAAAAAAATGCTATAAATAGCGGGCAATCGTGACGCAGGGGCACAAGTGTGTGTGTGTGTGACTGTAAAGACGACTGGTTGGGCGTTCGATTACGCCATTATTTTTTTAACTTCACGCTGTGTGTTGGATAGAGTGTGTAGCTGATGAAAACAAAAGAATAATTTTATAAAAAGTGAGTTTAAAAGCAAGCTCTCCACTCTCCGCCAATCAATTTATCTTCAAATCGATAAGTACTAGGTAAAGTTCTACAATAGTTCTGAGTAAGTTTAGTATCAGTAAAGTTTACTGTAAGTTAGAGGCTAGCTATTGTTATAACTTTGTTTGAAATCATTTTATGCTCAACATTGTTTATTCATTCTATCTTGAAAGCGAGAGAGACTGTTTTGCCTGTTTAGCTTGATACTTAGTAAAATTTTGTGTCAAAATATTTTCCACTTATTTCTAGAATTCGAGATATTGCATGTTGAATGGCGGAACTTAACCCTGCCCCTTGTATTAGCAGTAATAAATCAGCTTCACGCTATATCCCGCAACTAGCAAGGTAGACAGAGGAAACCTAGTGTTAAGACACTTCGTTTCCCACTTTCTGCTGAATTCTGGAGGCATTGTGTGTTGAGAGGCAGAATTGAACGCAGCGCTAGCATCGACACCAGAGCGAAGAAATAGAAATATAAATGTAGGTAAATATTTCATCTACTCGAGTGGGGATCGAACCCACAACCAGTCGGTTTTACAGTCATACTTTGTGCCCCTGCGGCACGATTGGCCTCGACAGTTAAGTCTTGCATAGTGGGTCCCCGTTTTACTCTTAGAGTACGATACCCAAAAAATTACCTAATGATCCCCTTGAGTGGAAGTAGAACCTGGTTTTCGCACTTTTGCTATAAAATATCTCTTTTGCACCTTTTGCACCTTGTTACTATTAAAAATACGATTTTTTTTAAACCCTTGAGTAGGAATCGAACCAAAAACTGCGTTTACAATCCGTGGGCCACAACGGCCTCAATTATTTTCTATATTTTTTCGATAAGTATGCCATCAAAAATGTATAAGAAAATGCTATAAAATTGTATGGAAAATTGAAAGTCACTTGAAAGAAACATCTGAACACAATGTGTTTTTCTTTGTTGGTCTAAATTGAATTTTATTGTTATTGTGTAAAATTCAACTAGGTCAATTGAAATATTATTAAAATATTTTTAGAATACTGCTTCTTATTTACTTTAATTATATATTTTTTTAAAAGGTAAATTATATCGTTTTACCCGCTCCTTTATATTCACGCATCTATATTCACTCTTCTCTTGCATAATAACGTAGACAAAAGGAACCTATTGTGAAGGGAACCGTCTCCCCACAACCTATAGTCAAACACTGTGCCACTATGCAACGGTTTCCATTTTTAACATAGTAAATTATATTTTTGACGTGAATATCTATATCTATATATATATAAAAATCAATTGCTGTTCGTTAGTCTCACTAAAACTCGAGAACAGCTGAACCGATTTGGCTAATTTTGATTTTGAATGAATTCTGGAAGTCCAGGGAAGGTTTAAAAGGTGAGTGAATATGAAAAAAATGTTAGGAATATAGTAAAAACAACAATTTCGTTTTCCCATAGAAACTATTCCTACATGTTAAATGTTTGATGTTCGTCCTGTCGTTCAAAAATCAAATTGAAATTGAAAGAATAGTTAAAAATGAATAACAAATTAGAATAGTTATATCTTTCTAAGTACATACTTACATATACATATTTTCTTTGTTGATATTTTGTGATTGTGACATTTTACCGCTTAGTGCGCGAGAACTTTTCTCAATTTGATTGATTACAATTTACGATGCCGAAAAGAAGATGACTTGACTTAGGCCGTCGTAGTCAATCAAATGTGCGAAGAGCTACCTCACGTATTAACCGCACTGATAACCAGGGAAAAAAAATATAGCCGTATTGCTATGTCAGAATTGCGTTCTTCAGTGAGTGACAATAAAGTAAATAGGCTTAGAATGCAACGAGTTCGTGCACATCAAACACAATAACAGCGACCCTGGTACGGCCTGCGTTCCACTATGATCCAGCAATAGACTATTGTGCCGAGAAATCGGCAACAATTGGAGAAATGACAATGATGTGTAAATATCGTAAGACGTTCAAATACAATGGTGAATCTACTTGATTATGTTGTGCTGGGGGTAAAGTAAAATGCCACAATTAGTCCCACCACCAGATCCCTTACACTCTTTAGTTTCTGGGATGCGAAATGATTCTAAACACTTCTTGGCCAAAATTCAAAAATATAATAGGTATATCCAGAGGACATCATTTGGCGCAGCACATATTATACATGACAATTTCATGCCCGCTTTCAAGGTAGTATAGCTTAATAGTTTTATAATATTAAAGTTTGTATGAAAATATATATCACAATTTTTACAAATTTATTTTATGGATAATTCAGACGCGGAAGTTGATAAGCATTATGCACACAATCTAACAGTGAAGAGAACCATTGTCTAAGAATTACAAATATATGTATTTCATCAGAACAATAATTTAGTAAACATCAAAATAGCATTGGATCGGGCCGGCACTTCTACCATACTCGTATGTGAAGGATGAGGCAATATGTTAAGAAGAGCTTCCATAACAACCATATTCAAGCCTAACAAGAAAGTGAGCCAATTCTTGAGACCAGTGAAAAGTAATATTCCTTTACAGAATGCAGGTGTATACAAACTAGATTATGATTGCGGCTTATCGGTCAAACAAAGAGAAGCGTCGGTATTATGGGGAACGAACACATCTCCGATATCAAGAAAGGGCATGTATCGAAGTCAGGTGTGTGTGAGCACACTGTGGATAAACCCAACCACTACATAAGGTTTGATAGTCCCCAAATCCTGGCAAGGAATACATATAAAAACATCTTAATTTCAATAGAGGGGATTTCTGGAAACTTTCTACCACCTGGGACCCACTCATAAAATCTTTGAAATCTCAAACCCACCATACCAGAGATTCATCCGGTTAAATTAGTTTAATTAAAAACATCAAGTGTGCATTATTTTTAAACTTTCTTTTGTTACTTCAAACAATAAAAAAAATGTTTTTTTTATTTATCGATTGAGGCAGTACGAAGTTTGCCGGGTCAGCTAGTAATAGTATGAATAGGGTGGAAGCGCTCCTTTTACGGAAACAGCACATAGGGTAAAATATTGCAAACCCATACATACCTAAAGAAATGAATCAAGAAAAGTTAACAGTTTAGATATAAGTTTTTTTTTGTAATTTCGCGGTGTCTATCCATATCTGTATTTCGTGTGACACAGTTACGCAAAGATGCGAATAAAGTAAACGCACACTACTACAAAAAATCTAGTAAAGGTTAAACAACTTTGAACTTTGCCGCCAATACCTACGACTCGATTTCGGAATGAGGCGTATGCGGCGGTTTCCCTTTGATAGATTTATGTGTGCGTGCGTTGTTCTAGACAAATGGCGTTTTATTTTAAAACGACAATTTTATTATTTATTTTGTTAAAAAAATTACCTCTTAATTTTTGGGAAAAAAAGATTGTATTAGGCTTTTATGGAGTAGTAAAAACTATGGTTTCATTTAAAGTGGTGCTGACACTTCCACTCTGTAGAATCGATCAATTTCTCTATTTTTTCTTTATTTTTGAGAAAAAAGAAGGTTTCCGCGTTCTTTCTTCTCAAAAATAAAATAAAAAAAAGAAAAAAAGATTTTTTACATTTTAAAAGTGTTCTTTCGAACATTATGATATGCAAATACTTTTTTAGAAAACGTATAAAAGATTGACTGTAGCGGGACTTGAAATCTACGTCTCTTGGAATCACCCAAGGATTGAGTTCAAAATACGCATTTTTTTATACGTTTTCTAAACAAAAAACATAAATTAGCTTCACGAGAGTATCCCGCTCACAGCAGAGTAGGCAGTGGGAACCTAGTATTAAGACACTCCGTTCTCCATATATACATTTCCTAAAAAATATAAGCATAATTAATAAAGTATAGCTTAACACTACGCATAAAACAATAATAACTACAATCGAAATATCAACTAATTAAACGAACAACATCGACTTATTTTCACCGAGAGATAGTGTCGATTCGAAAATCACAGTAAATTCGTATGTACATTTGTAGGTATCGGTATTATTACGCAGCTCCGGGCGGCAAACAGCCGCCTGACACAGGAGTTGTCGGAGCTGCGTAAGGAGATGTCGCTCATGAGGGTGGAACTCGAGCGTTCCAGGACCTCGCGGCAGGCTCCGGAAGAAAAGAA
>DWQW01009930.1:0-12553 GCA_018249695.1 Heliconius erato demophoon | reverse complement strand
TTATTTCATTTAATATTCACTGAGAAGTTGAGGATGTAGTTTATATTTTCAATAGTGATATTTCACTCTTCTTCTCTCTTCTTTTTTAAAAATTTGATACGAAATCATGGTGACAAGTTCCGTCATCAATGACGCTGTCTTTAAGTAAGTACATATATAGAATATGAAAAAGTGGAGAAAGAAGAAAAAATATTTGGTACTGATTAGCTTTTAATTATTAAATGTAACAACAAAATATTATTTTTAAAATGTATATATTCAAATATTTGGAACATGAATAAACATTAAATATATTTACAACCCTAACTGTAGGTATATGTTGTCTGTTCTATTTTTGAAAAATTAATATGCATAATAAAGTATTATACTATTATACTATTTTGAAGCTTTTCCAATTTAAAAATTGTTATGTTTTACTTTCAAATTGAAAATATATATATTAATTTACAAAAGAAACAATGAATATCGAATACGCTTAAAATTAAATTAAAAGCATTCTTAAATCATATTTAAATAATAATTCTACTATGTATTTAAAACAAAATAATTTACCTAAAGAAGTACAAATATATAGACATAATTTGATTTTTCTCTTGTTATCTTAAAGGCATACCAGCTTTTAGGCATTTCCAATAAAAAGTAAAAGTAAAACCGGAACGCCATGAAGCCTTTCTAGTGAGTACCGCGTGGAATCTATCCTTTGGCTCTTAAAAGATTTATTAGAGCTCGAAAAATGTTTTTCCTGTTATCTCCTTTGAAAAAGTCTAAAGGAAAATTAAATTGATGGACGAATGTTACTGAGACACTATGTATATAGTGTGTCGGAGAAGTTGCATATATGTATATTCTATAGTTTCTATTTTCTTTATATGAAATATATATTTTTATAATACTGTTTTCTTTGAATTTGTGTTAATAAGGATAGCGAAATTTTTATCTCATTACTTAGTTACTAACTGGACCTAAAAGCCTTGTGTTATAATTACGTTAAGTTTGTTCCAACACTATATTTAACAGTAAGCGATCAAAATATTATTTTTATTACATTCTAGCTTCTTCATAAAGCATAAAGCAAGAATCGAAACATTGCATGTTGAATGGTGGAACTTAACGCCGCTTTTTCTTGTTACCAAAGCAAGAAAAAGAAATAATTTATTCATTCATATTTAGGCCGAGTGAGAATCGAAAGAAAAACCGACACGTTTACTTAAATTGATGAAATATTTTTAATTACAACTTTTCTCAATGATATAGCAGAGCTTTATAGTGTCGCCTTTTCTTATATTTTAACACACGAATAACGATAGCGAGTTTCCTTTAAATATGACACAAAGAAGAAGGCATGTAAAAAAGTATAAAAATATTATAAATATTCAAAGTTATAAGAATATGTCTGAAAAGTCCAATACTATAAAATTATTAAGTAAGCATTTTTACGGGAGTCTTTTCTTTTTGTTTATTACAAAGTTAAGATTTATATTGTTACACTAATTAAGAATTTTTCAAGCGTTATGTTGTAAGCACGTGACTAGCTTTAATGAAGGCTTCGTATAAACGAGATAAGTTAATTTTAGTAATGTATTTTTTTTTCTCTCTTCTTTTATTATCTCCCACATGGCAGAGTAAGCAGAGGGAAGTCTACGAGTTGAAGAGTGTCTACAGTCTAGTCTCCGTTCTTTATTATACACTTTCGGCCGAATTCTCGAGGCATTGCGTGTCGAGTAGCGGTTATATACAAGATAATGACTTCACTTCACAAATAAATGACATTTTTCAATCTCCTAATAGCCTAAAATCCTAGGGCCGCTAGACCTACGTGATTTTAGCATAGCAGTAATTTTGAGGACTATTAGTCTAATAATTATGTAGTTAAGACAGTATGCGTAACTAACTTGAAAGTGGGGCCCTTTCAAAGGTAACGCGAAGTAACGGTATATCTCTGTCTGAGAAGATGATTGAGCTACCGGATTGGTCTACGTGCTTATGAGGGGAGGAATTACTCTGTAAATAATATATTTAAAATTGAATCTTGATAGTTTAACGTCATTTGCTCCAATTTTAAAAAAACCTTTAGGACGTCTGGCAGGAATTAAGGTCCACGTAGAGGGTCTGGTACTAATAAATATTCATCTTTTACGGCATTCTTAGAAACATATTTAAAATCGAGCGTTTCTACTTTAACGTAGCTGGACGTGTACCTTAAGTTGGCTCTGTCTCTGAAAGGTCTACACTTTCAAGTTAGAAACTATGCATACAGTCTTAACTACATATTAGACTATCAATCCTCAAAATTTCAGTTTTGCTAAAATGACGTAGGTCTGGGGGCCCTGGGATCCTAGTCTATAATATAATAAAAAGTTCTACGTCTGATTTGAACACAAAACTATATACATATATCACGAGGCCAAACATGGTGCATGGGCATAAAGCGTGAGTATAAACGCAACAGGTTGTAGCTTCGATTCCTACTCGAGGAAATGAAATATGTACATAATATTGAAAATAGTTTCTTTGCCCTGTTGTCGAGACATAACGCTGCGTTGAGTTCCGTCATTCACCACATAATGCCTCCATAATTCCTCCCGAAAATAGGCAGCGGAGTGTCTTAACACTAAGTTCCCTCTACCTACCCTGCATGCATACATGTGATACAGCGTGAAGCTGCCAAAAAATAGAAATTACATAACATTGCACGACACGTCACTAAGTAGCGCTTTTTTTAAACAAGTCTACACTGAACTTGCAAAGGGTTAAGGGATTTCACGAAATCACAAAGGTTCTTCTCATTACAGCGAAAGTGTGTTCCCTAACAGCACACTCTTGGAGATTTCTATTCAAAAGCTGGATTTCTTTTAGTAAGCTGGTGATTTTAGAACTCCTTTTTATAACTTTATTTCAATTTAGTAGTTTCTAGTTTATATTCAAGAAGGATTTAAATTTTTGTTCATATTTTTATTCTATATATATATACATATAGAAATCCAGCATTTGAATAGGAATCTTTACTACATGAAAATAAATTAAGTGATAAATATAAATTCAATGTATCCCGTACCCAGCAGGGTAGACAGAGGGAACCTAGTTTTAAGATACTGCGTTCCCCATTTTCAGCCGAATTTTGAAGATAAATTTGCCTCGATACCAAAGCGAAAAAATGAAAATATATGTAAATTTAAATAAGTATTTCATTTCTTCGAATTGGGATCGAACACAACCTATTGCGCGTATAGTCACACGGACTTTGTGTCCCTGTGCCACGTTTCATACGACTGTGTCAAGTATATTAAGAAAATAAATGCTCAAAATAACAAATTCTAGACAAACAAAAAATCTATTTAAATAAATAATATGTCAATCAAAATTCCAAAGAGGTCATTAATTTAGAATATTAATTCTAAGTTTTATTAGAATTACATTTTTTATATATAAATTTATCAAAAATTCTTCAACACATTATTAAAAACTTAATTAGAAATACCAATTTAAAGTGCTCTTACGGGATACTAAAATTAATATGAAAAATATAATATCTATTAGAGATATTTGCGATTTTTTTATTTGTAACTCAAGTCACAGATGTAATTAAAATCTCTTATCTCATCTAAATTAGCATGACCGATTTTAAAAAGCAGCCATGAAAAAAACTATTTAAGATTTCAATACCTGTCTTCTTAGATCACATACTGATTACTAAGACGCTTTAAACAACTAAGCTATATAATACTGAGAACACGATATGTTGTGGATTCGATTCCCACTCGAGGAAATGAAATATTTAATTTTATCATTTCTTCTACAGACACCAGAAGTGTCGGGGCAAACTTAAATCCAGAATTCAGCAGAAACTGAAGAATAGAATGTCTCAATACAAGGTTTCCTCTGCCTTTCCTGCTCTGTGCGGTATACAGAGTGAAGCTGAAAAGGAGAGAAAAAATACTACCAGTATTTATTTTATATTGTTTTCTCGCTATTCGTTAAATATTCAATAATTTACTTTAAAACGCGTCATACGGGCCAGTAAAGCTTTACTTCGGTAGTTCGCGTGCTCTCAGCCGTGACCAAACCTTCCGGCCCTTTGGGCAATTTGGCAAAATTACTTTGTGAAGGGGTCATTGTTTTTACTAAGTTATTATTTGTAAAAACAATATATTTTCAACTATATAGTACACTATATAGTTGGGAAGGGCCTGACTGTGATATTTGTGAGTTCGATTTTGCGATTACACAAAATAATCGAGGGTTTTGAATATAAAGTATAAGCCACTAGGAAAAAGTAACCTTATTCGTTACTAAACTATTAAAAAAATCTTTACTATGCACCTATGTATCTATATCTATCTATTTTTTCATTTTCACGCTGTATCCCATATGTAGCAGGGTAGGCACAAGGAGCGTGGTGCTTAGACACTCTACTCTCCACTTTCTGCCTACGCCGCGCTTTGCCTCGACACCAGAGCGAAGAAATTAAAATATTTACTGCGACTGGCTTTCTGAAGTTTATCTAAGTTATATTGTTGTAATTTAAATAAAATAAATCAGCTTCACGCTGTATCCCGCACACAGCAGGATAGGCAGAGGGAACCTAGTGTAAGATACTCGTTCCCCACTTTCTGCCGAATTCTGGAGGCATTGCGTGTGCCAAGTATCAGAACTCAACGCCGCTCTTGGCCTCAAAACCAAAGCGAAGAAATGGAAATAGAAATTTAAGTAAATATTTCATCTCTTCGAGTGGGGATCGAACCCACAACCAGTTGGTTTTGCAGTCACACTTCGTGCCACTGCGCTACGACTGGCCCCTCTTTGTAACTTAACTCTCTCTACTGTAATTTAAACAAAAAGTAATTATCTAGCTCAACCTCTTCAAATAAATGACAATATACGAACAACTCCTTAAGCTTATTAAATGCTAATCAAATATTAATGAAATCCTGCTTTAATCTACCTACACGATCATCACTCGAGGAAATTAAATATTTAATATTTTCATTTTCTTCGCTCTGGTAACTAGGCAAAGCGCGGCGTTGAGTTCACTTATACTCATACGCCACTCAACACACAATGCCTCGTAAATTCGACCGAAAGTGGGGAACGGAAGTGTAGCAATGGGAGCGGAGTGTCTTGAAAATGGGTTCCTAGGTTCCCTCTGCCTACTCTGCTTCGTGCGAGGTACAGCGTAAAGTTAAACAAAAGGTAACGAATACTTTCCAAACGCGATTAGAACATGAAAACACTATGTTTAATCAAATAATGTCATCTTCACTACCACATACTCAGGTCAATTTAACTTTTCATCACTTTTTTCTAAAATATATAATTCAATTCTCCACACAAAGAGTTCTCACATATTAAATTTCTTATACAACCTAACTTAACATCGTAATGTACGGTGTAGAATAGATTAGGAGTAAATGTCAGACCACCATGTAAGAATTCCTTGCGTCAAACGCTCCTTTGATTCGCCGGCGCGGCGGTTCGTGACGACGCCCGGCTGCATTTGATATAAGCTTAATGATAAACTCTTCGTCTTTTATAACATTTTTGTAAGCTGATCATATCAATTTATAACGATTATTTTTTATTTTCACGCTGTATCCCGCACATGGCAGAATGGGCAGAGAGAACTTAGTGTTTAGACCCACTGTTCCCGATTCGTCTTATTCGGGAAGCGTTGCGTGTTGAGTGGTGGAACTTAACACCGTAAGTCACTTTAACACCAGAGCGAAAAAAATGTTAATATTAAATACTTTATTTCCTCGAGTGGGAATCGAACCCCCAGTCTGTCGCGTTTATAGCCATACGCTTGTGCTTCTGTGCCACGACAGGCCTCTTCTTGTGAAGTATTACGTTACGCATTTCTCGTTACTCTGTTATTTTAACTTGTAATGGTTTAAGGAAACAAAAATTTGGGGCATGTTAAGCTGATTATAAGAATTGGGTTCCTTTTTAGCTTTATTGGTATCATTTAAAATATATTATGGCAACTTTTTTATTGGTGAATTGAGTAGGAATAAATATATGTTGTTGTTTAATATCATTCTATTATAATATTATTCAAGTCGTTTGTATACTATTTTTAAAACGAAAAATAATATTTTGACACTTAAAATGTAAAATGCCGTCATGGCCCAGGGGCACAAGGTTGTGACTGTAACGCGACGGTTGTCGGTTCGATCCCCACTCGATGAAATGAAATATTTATTAAAATTTATATTTCCATTTCTTCGCTCTGGTGTTGAGGCAAAGAGCAGCGTTGATTTCCGCCACTCAACACGCAATGCTTCCAAAATTCGGCGAAAAATGGGGAACGAAGTGCCTTAACACTAGGTTCCCTCTACCTACCCAGCTATGTGGGATACAGCGTGAAGCTGATTTATTTTAACAATTGATTAATCTGACAACTAATAGTCGGACTATTGACGGAATGATTTGTAAAACTGGCCTTAATTTTGAATTTGGCGACGCGCCCGTTGTTCCCGTTACTGGTCCACACTAACACAATCAATTTGGCTTAAACAGCTTATTGTTAGTTCATTCGAAGAGTGTCGTGTACAGATTGTGCCAACATTTTATTTAATATAATCGTATTAAATAAATAATGTCAGTTAGTATAAAAAAATCTGTGTCACAATTTATTAAGTAATAACTAAGCATAAGTCCTGTTTACTTATATCAAAAAACTCCATAATATATATCAATATATACCATTTTAACATTTTTAAAGTGTTATTCCACACTTAGGAAAGAAAAATACTTATTTAGAAAACGTATAAAAATTTGAACGTAAAATTTTTCTAAATAAGTAATATATATATTATTACATATTTATCAATATCGACGAATTTTCAATTATTAAAAACATAATAATATTGGATATACAATTCTGTAGGCATTGGGTGATGAATGACAGAACTGAACGCCGCGCTGACACGACACGACTGAGCGAAGAAATGGAAATATTTAATTGCCACGAGTGGAGTTTGAACTCACAACCGTTTGCGTTTTCAGGCACATTTTCTGTTTTTGCGCCACGCCTTGTCTCGAAAAAATATTGAATATTTTTATATATTATTTCCCTGAATGGGAATCGAAGCTACAACCTGTTGCGCTTACAGTCACACTTTGTGCCCCTGCCACCAATGGTCTCCAATAAATCCAATAAAATCAAAATCAATTGATTATAAACAAAATTAAATTTGTAAAGTAATTGATGTAACAACATTCAATATATTTAATAGATGGCAAATGTTAACAATACAACATCTGTCCATTGTGAAATGGCTTGGAATTTTTAACTGTTTTCCTTTGCTTAATTTACTTTTACGTATATACTTATATAAATTGGTGTCGTAAACTGCAAGAGTATGGTCAATTTAATTTTGGTTTCTTATACTTTTTATTTCTTAAGCATTTTTTTTTAGTTTTAACTTCCATCGTTAACATGAATTTGTCATACTCTAGTAAATTAAACCATTCATTTTTGTCATTTTTAGAAACCATTTTTTTTCTGTCCGTACTGCTTCATATAATATGATAATTGATTTTTACATATTATAATAGTAAATATATTAATTAACTTATATAGTTATTTAATATCCTATTTTTTATCTAAATACCTTTTTAATATCAATAACGAATGACTAACGATTAGAAGCACTTTAATATATTTCGCGCTACAAGACATAAATTTGATTAAGCTAGAATCTAAATCAAAAATATCCCCAATTACTTTTATTTAAAAGATAGAAAAACATAGATATATTTATCTATCTTTGTACCATTTCTCTATATATTAACTATGGTTAACGAGCTCCTTTTCGCACGGTCGTTAAAATTTTGCTGACTATAAGTTAGTTACCAGAGGAAGCCATAGCAGTGGGCGGCTTCGAAACCGGAACACGTCCTTGAGGGGCTTCCGATAAATTACCCGCTTTTTACCGACTTCGAAGAAGCGAGGAGTTACTAACTTCGAAATATGTGCACACATGTATTGAATATGAAATTAGGATATCTTGGTATTGGTATGTTAGAGAAATTCTTATAAATATCATATTTATCTAATAAAAATAATGTATACTTTAGTAGTTAGATTATTTTAAAAAATCTATTGTCATGAATAACGGCTAGGTGCAAAGTTTTTTTAGTTTTACAAAAGTTTTAACAAGTTTTTATAGTCTAGTAACACACTCCGTTCCCATTAAGACACTTCTGTTACCCATTTTCTGTCGAATTCTGAGGCATTAGCGGAACAAAAAGCGGAGAGGAAACAATAAAAATATAAATTATTTCATTTCCTCGAGTGGGAACTGGAACCACAACCTGTCGCTTTATATATATTTAGTTATATTTAATTAGAATAAAATTTATCAAATATAATACTTGTAACATAAAAAGATTGATGATATTCTCAAACAGGCTTACCCTAATCGGCATAAATATAATCAAAATTTACTATTATTATTCCGCGTACAACAATACAGACCCGCATACTCCGCCCTGGTAGGGTCTGCCTCTATACTATACTATTATAAGCTGGTAATCTTATACTGACAATGGTGAGTTGTGTAACATTTTTTATGTTCTTTCACTATGAAGGGCAAAAATAAGGGGGTGAAATGGGACTACCATTTATTTATATTGACAAATTTATATCAATTTATCGATTTTATTGTTGTGATTAAATATAATTTATACGTATCTAAACAATCAGCTTCACGCTGTATCCCGCACACAGCAGGGTAGGCAGAGGGAACCTAGTGTTAACACACTCCGTTCCCCACTTTGTGACGAATTCTGGAGGCATTGTGTTGAGTGGCAGAACTCAACGCCACGCTTAGCTTTGACACCAGAGCGAACAAATGAAATATAAATTTAAGTAAATATGTCATCTCCTCGAGTGGGGATCGAACCTACAACCAGTCAGTCGGTTTTACAGTCACACGTGCCGCTGCGCCACGACTGGCCTCTGCGTATCTAAATGGTAGTTATAAATTTGTATGGATTAATATTGATTTTCGATTTTTTTTTATTGTTAAATTGACGCGAAACATTTTGATTGTATTGAATTGGGTCGATGGTTGTGGAATGGATTCGCATTCGATTTTTTTATTAACTTTAAATTGAAGAAAATAAAAGAAGAATGCACGCACACAGTAGGGTAAGCAGAAGGAACCTAGTGTTCGCTGTGACACTCCGTTCCCCATTTTCCGCCAAATTTTGGAGGCATTGTGTGCTGAGTGGCAGAACTCAACGTCACGCTTTGCCTCGACACCAGAGCGAAGAAATGAAAATATAAATGTAAATAAAAATTTCACTTCCTCGAGTGGGGATCGAACCCACAACCAGTCGATTTTATAGTCACACTTTGTACCTCTGCGCCACGACCGGCGTCAAATAGAATAAATAAACTTATATTGAATAGTAAAATACTCACATATAAGCAAAAAACATGAAATAATTTATTTTATTTGATTTGGGCAGTTATTTACGTTTGAATTTTATCAGATTATAATTATGCATATTTGTCACAGGTTATGAGCGGTTCGTAGCATGTTCCATAGCGATAATACGGGTACGGGTGCATAATGTTTGCAGTTAAATATTAACGAACCATTCTTTAATTTGGAACCTTGTTAACAAAGCAAATTGTGTTGCAATATAATTTTATTAATATATTAATTATTAATATATTAATTATTAATATATTTAATTTTATTAATTATTAATATATTAAATTTGAGGCCAGTCGTGGCGCAGCGGCACAAAGTGTGACTGTAAAACCGACTGGTTGTGGGTTCGATCCTCACTCGAGGAGATGAAATATTTAATTAAATTTATATTTCCATTTCTTCGCTCTGGTGTCCAGGCAAAGCGTGGCGTTGAGTGCTGCCAGTCACGCAACGCCACGCCCACGCAATGCCTCCAGAATTCAGCAGAAAGTGGGAAACGGAGTGTCTTATTACTAGGTTCACTCTGCCTACCCTGCAGTGTAGGGGATACAGCGTGAAGCTTATAAATTTAATATATTTACTTTAATTAATTAAATAAATCAATTGTTAAAAAAACATATGATTTTTTTCTTTTATAGTAATAAAATTTGATACACTTCTCCCTTCTTTTGGGAAATAAGGATACCACAGTAATAAATCACTGCTTTCCGTTTATTTATTTTTTTATTTAAAAATTACACTACTTTCCGGCTGGTGTTGGCGTTCGGTTGACTGGGCATATTTTTGGGGTTCCGTACCTCTACGGATTCCCATATAGGATCACTTTGTTGTCTGTATGTCAAGTAATTTATTTCGAGATCACGCGGAGATATCATGGTGAAATTAATTAATTTATTTAAAGTTATTATATAGGTATATAGTAGCACAATTATTTATTTATCATATTTAATTTTCTTTTCAAAAATCTTTCGTAAATTTAAATACTCTAGTGGTAAGAATTTTTTAATTTAATTGTGCATATCATTGAGTCAATAATATGAAGATGTACATCATACTTAAATTAAACATCTTCTTTACCCAAAGATCATTCTATATCATAAATCTTTATTTATAGATCATTCTCCGAATGGGGGTCGGACCCGGACCACAATAACCTAAATTAAAATAAATTTTAACTAATTTATACAATAATAATTTTCGCAATTATTATAGAAACAAAGACCTTCAGAATTACCCGTAAGCCGATGTAAACAGTAGATCGTACAAACAAGTTCTCAAACTTTAAAACTAACAGAGGGTTCCTAGAGTCCATTTACAATGCAAATGCCCTAATCGAGTCGAGCTATTTGCGTCAATGAGAAGTCATGTTCAGCTATCATAGTTTAATTTAGTAATTACATTATTATTCAGATTAATTATTAATTAGATTTAGTTGAGGCCAGTCGTCGTTCTGCCACTCAACACGCAATGCCTCCAGAATTCGGCAGAAAGTGGGGAACGGGAGTGTCTTAACACTAGGTTCCCTCTGCCTACCCTGCTGTGAGCGGGATACAGCGTGAAGCTGATTTAATTTGATTTATTTTTTTTTCTATCCTCTTTGTAATGTAGGTAATAAAGTTTTATGAAATTAGATTGAAATGTTGCATGACTGGCGTATTATGTATGGAATATTGCACTGGCCTTGCCTTGGCATATTGAACGATGCCTTAGAAATGATATCATATTATTTCTATTAATGATATTAAATATATTGATTCCTATTTTTATTGGGTTACTAGTACCTAGCAATAAAACTTGGACATAAATTAATTAATTTAATATAAGCAGCTCCTTAGTTGTAAAGCAATGAAAAATCGTGTCACTACATTTTCTTACTTTTGTTTTTTGATTGACATTATATTATAATACTAAACATGCAGTACCTCGAAAATTCAGCATAAAGTGGCAAACGGAGTGCCTTTACACTAGGTTCCCTATTCCTACATTGTTTTATATGGAATACAGCGTGAAACTATAAAAAAAATTCTTCATATGCAGATAATATTACAGTATTTAATTAATGATTATTATCATTATTTACTACAATATCGTCTCGTTAAATAAACAAAATATATTGGAAATAAGAAACGTATTGTCATATAATCCCTCTCTTTGTGACAATAGTTGTTTCAGCATTTCATTATTAGCCAGTATACCCTGAACCATTGGTAATATCATATAAATCCTCGCATATTAAGATAAAATGTTTTCCTTATTAAAATACTATTGAAATAATGTGAATTCAGCTTCACGCTGTATCCCGCACTCAGCAGGGTAGGCAGAGAGAACCTAGTGAGTGTTAAGACACTCCGTTCCAAGCTTTCCACAGAATTCTGGAGGTATTGCGTGTTGAGTGGCGGAAGTCAACGCCACGCTTTGCCTCGACACCAGAGCAAAGAAATGGAAATATAAAAAAAACAGCTTCACGCTGGCAGGGCAGAGGATACCTAGTACCTAGTGTCAAGATACTCCTTTCCCCACTAAATAAAAAAAAGGATAAAAATAATAAAAATAAATAAGAAATTTAAATAAATATTTCATTTCCTCGAATGGGGATCGAACCCACAACCAATCACGAATGGCCTCAATAATGTCAATGAAGCTTATTTTTGCTAATACTTTTGAAACTGTTCAATGAAATAATATATCAAATGAACCACCCACACTGGTATATTTTCGTACCTAAAGAAAATAAAAAAGGGAGTGGTGAGACAACTTTACCATTATTTCTTTAAAGGGAAACAATCATTAAAAATGTAAAATTACGCAGAAATGAGTTTTAAGTAAAAAGTTTTTATATTAAAATTCAATTTTTAACAAGAAATTTTTATTGTGACATGAATAACGAATTAGGTGTCTTACAAAAAAATAACTAATAATGAAGTTTTGATGGTTTCTATTAAAAGTAAGATAAAAATTAATGTAAAGGCAACTTTGCTAAATTGTAAAATCATGATTTCAAAATGGAGTTTGCTTTTTGTGAGTAAAGGGAATAAATGATGTAAAGAGCATAAAAAATGTTATAACCAAGTTTTAGCTTTGCCTTATTTCAATATGTAACATGAACA
>DWQW01009929.1:0-12553 GCA_018249695.1 Heliconius erato demophoon | reverse complement strand
CCACTCAACACGCAATGCCTCCAAAATTCGGCAGAAAGTGGGGAACGGAGTGTCTTAACACTAGGTTCCCTCTGCCTACCCTGCTGTGTGCGGGATACAGCGTGAAGCTAATTTAATTTAATTTTTTTTTGATACTTAGTTTTTGTGTTCTTTATGTGTATAAATATACTTTTACTGTTTAATTATTATACACTGCACTTCAGTTGGGGCCAGTGTAAATACGCCAGTAAGAGTGTTCCATTCCTATTCGAGGAAGTGAAATATTTTATGTTTTCATTTCTTTGCTGTGGTATCCAGGCAAAGCGTGGCGTTGAGTTTCGCCACTCAACATGCCAGAATTCGGCGGAAAATGGGGAACGGAGTATCTTAACACTAGATTTCTTTTACCTACTATGTTGACTGCGGGTCAACAAGAAAAATTCGATGAATGAAAGGAAGTTCCTACAGAACCCCACAGTAATAAAGTGCCACGTATCCAGGTGACAAGTTAATTGCTTGGTATATTAGAAACCTTCATTCCCTATGAACAACATAGAGTTCGATGTCACTAAGAAATATACTGAAGTTCACGAACATAGACTTCATCATCACGTCGAGGCAATCCAGCTCCTCGACAACATTGACATAGTGAAAAGACTTCAGAGAACTAAGCTTACCGCACTTACTTGGTACTAACCGCACTGTAACTCACAAATTTAAATACCATTCTTGTCACCTGGATACGTGGCACTTTACTACTGTGGGGTTCTGTAGGAACTTCCTTTCATGCACCACACATTTGTGGAATGCCGACGATGAGTAATGAGATTACTTAGCACCAGGTGACCTGCCTTGCCCTTTCCACAACAAAAATAAAAAAAAAGCTTTTTATATAACAAAAGTCAGTCAACATTTGACTTTACTTGATATCTTGAGACATTTGAGTAATGTATGTACAATAAACCGTCATTTCATATATTTTACGTGTTAATTTTACTTTTCCCCTCTTTACTTAATCAATAGACGATTACGAACAACAGGTATACTTACATTATTATGACGTAGTGACGTCGACTTCAGTGCAAGTCTATGTCGCTTATCGTCCGCTCACAGACTCGTAATTTCGCTAGAACTGAATGGTACCTACGGCGGACGGACGGATTAATTCTATGATATTTAAAGATATTATTGTGTCTTAAGTTTATTTCTAGGACCGTCATAGCACGGCGGAGCAGCTTCTAACTGTAAATTCTAAGCTGGAAGTCTGTGAGTTCGATTTTCACCCGATGGAATGAATGGCTGTACTCATATTCATCCAATGTAGCTTGCAGTTTTTATCTTCCTTCCCGACAAAATACTTCATTCAAATGAACGACGGCACTAATACAGTTCTAAATTTGATTTTTTCTCAGTAAGTATAATATTTCTTTTTATAACTGCTATTCAAAATAATTTAAATATACTTAAAATATTTTTTCAATTATTTGCTTAAAATTGTTTCTGCAGAGTTGCTATGCAAAATGTACTTATACATATGTACGTTTTTATACTCTTTTGCTTTCATATAATAGTTTGTGTTAACCCGTAATCAAGTACTTAAATATGAATGCAATGCAAATTTTCAAATATATATTTTCTTATAACATCCAGCTCTCGTCTCGGAAACTGTCAAGAACTGCGGATCGATATTTTTTTATCCTTATACTTAATACAGATATACCAAAAATAGTTAAGAAGAGAATCATATACAAATTCGCAGTTTATCCGCCGCGAGCGATTTATTCAAACGAGCAATAAATATTCAGGAGTAATTAAGCTTTACGTCGACACCGAACACTTACAATACACTTTTAATTTGATCAGTGCGAGACCTGTAATGGTGTACGTTGTTGTATTTTCATTTTCTCGCTTTGATAGCAAGGCAAAGGTTGAGTTCCGCCACTCACGCAATTCTGCAGGAATTTGGCGGAAAGCGGTGAAAGGAAGTGTATTAATGGGAATGGAGTGTCTTAACACCGGGTTCCCATGTTGCTCATGTATATCCTGCTGAGCGGGATACAGCGTGAAGCTACGAAAAAGGGTACATTGTTTTTTTTATTTATGTCACAAATGTGACAAGGTAGCAAAATATACGTTATTAGGTTAAATGTTTGTAGCCTCGAAACTATTTATTGTCTATTATTTTAAACGTTAAGCATTGATCAGTTACGTTAAATGCATGTAGATTATTGAAATATTTTTATTTCCTGTAATTAACTAATCACGAAATTAAAGTTACTATTAGTGAAGCTACAACTACTACCGCACTAAATCATTTTAAATGTTACAATACCTACATATAAGGCATTACGCTAGAGCTGACTAACAAATTGTCTTAAAATATATTTATATGTATACTCATAAATAGATAGATATAGGTAAATATCGCGTAGCGTAGCGAGTAAGCGTAAGCGAGTAGCGTTTTATAGAAAGTTAAGCGGGGATGGCTGCCAGAGTGCCACGGTAACTTTTCATTTACAAGTGGAAACGAAATGCCTTGTCATAACTCCTGCTTTTGAAACATTAATTTTAATATGTATTACACATGATACAAATTAAAATTAGACTAAGTAATTGGCTTGAATGAGTAGTTGTGACATGCATCAAAGTGGAAAGTTCATTATTTTTGACTGAAATTATTAATTTTATATTTTTAGGGTTCCTCAAAAGGTTAAAACGAAGCCCTTATAGGATCATTTCGTTGTGCGTACGTCCTGTGGACCTAAAGTTATTTAATTTAACACAATGTGAGAACTTACAATAAAAATAGAGGAAAAAAATCGAAAATGTGAAAATTTATATGTATCTCATAGAAAAATATATGTAATTACAAACTTATATTTATAGCTCATTTCATAGAAAATGAGTGTATTTGCCAAGGCTTCCGTACTAATTTCAAAATTGGTAGCCTCGGTGGGCGAGACCGACTCGCACTTAACCGCGTTTTTTCTATTTTGTCGAATCAAAGTAGCACTAGTATATACGTCATACGCCACCGTAATATCACTTGAAATATACTTTTAAGCAAAATCTAGTACACTTTATATTTAGACAATTGAATTTATTTTACAAATTTACAAGTCGACCTTAACCAAGATATAACAAAATAAAATAAAATTAACAATCAAAAATTTCTACATGAAAAGACGATTCAGTGAAAGCCACAAACGAAATAATGGCATATCAATTAAAAGTTGAAGTAGTTGGTAGAGTCAAACGCGGGCTGACTTGATTCATTAGTATTGGCCGACGCGACGCCGCCTCGCCGGGACCCCCGGTACCCCCGGGACCCCCGGCACCCCCCCCGGCCGGCTCTCGCAGCAGTTATCTTTGCTGAGCAGACGCAGTGAATTTCGAAATATATGAAACAATCCTTCAATATTATTGCAAAGTCAAATTTTCACTTCGCTTTGAGTGAATTGTATCTACAAAAATTCAATTAAAATTTACCAATTAAGGATTATGGCAAAATTTTACTATTTGTATATTTCTAGGATTCCGCACCTCAAAAGGAAAACATGGAATCCTTATAGGATCACTTTGTTGTCCGACTGTCCGTCCTCTTTCAAGAGTATTTATCTCGAGATCGCGTGACATACAATCCTGAAATTGGTACGGAACCTTCGGTACGCGAGTTCGACTTGCATTTCACCAGATTTTAAATGTAGTTAACATGAGAGTGTAGAATGTGTATATAAGACGGACAAATCAATCAAATATAAGATCAATTAATAATAAAAACGAATTGTATTGAACATTCCTTCCTACATATGTCCTCCGAGCTAGCTATGAGATACTCGTATGTATATACCCAAGCGATTAAATACGTGCGTGAACAAAGTACGCTGTATTATAAGACAATAAACGAATTATTGGAATTCAAAGTATATAAAAACCACATTCAATGTTCTTGGATATATACACAACATTCATATATTTAATCCAGTAATTTAATGTAATCTAACTCTCTAGCCCTGGTTTTTATATCAAATAGTTCCACTCGTAAAAACGAGACTCGATATTTCTCGTCCAAAGTTTACTTTTAGGCCGTCATAAAATTTACATAGGACGCGTCAACTGGTATCAACATAAAATAACCTCGGAGATCGCATCAGCTAAAATTGACTTTAATAAATGTTACACGACGATCAGCGTTTCCTAAATAGAAGTAGGTATAATATTACTTTAGTTACGTAAGCAAAGCGCGGGGTTGAGTTCCGCCACTCAACACGCAATGCACGCAATGTGTTCGCACGAAGGTGATCAACATAGTGTCTTATCACTAACTTAGTGTATAGTTGTAGATTGCATGAGACAAATTTGAAAATAGTTAAGTTAATGATTTTGATTATATTTCTGCTGATAAAAAATATATAAAAATAATATGGTAGTCATAGATTTCAACAGTGTTCTGAAAACGTAAAAGCTCTCCATAGCTTACTGTCAACTTTTGTACAAGCAATCTATGGTGCGTTACGCCAAAAGATATTTGGGAGCCGTATGCATACTCTATTAAAGTGAATATTTTTTATGGTTCAGTTGAAGTGTGCTTTATATTTAAATACATTTTGATCAGCTTTACGCTGTATTTCGCCTGTAGCTGGCAGGCATAGGGAATTCAGTGTTAAGACAAGATAAGGTATCGCTTGTAGAGTGGCGGAACGCAACTCGCTTTGCCTTATTACCAGAGCAAGTAAATCGAAACCACAACCGTCGCGTTTACTGTCACGACTACCTCAATAAATACAGAACGTACTTTATAACATAAGAAAGATCATAGAACGAAACTTGTAATTAACTTTGCTGAATACTCTAAGAAGATATCAATACTATTCCAACTATTGTCTCAAACTCCAACCTAATAATATTCATCGTGAACCACACATAGGTACATCCACGGTAGTACTAGTGGGCCGGTGGGTGCAACGACACTGGATGTCGACAAACTAACCTCATAGAAAGTTATCTTTGTGTCCCGAACAAAGCGACCGCGGCCTTTGATCGACCAAACGGAACCAGAAATTAATTTCGCTAGCTTGTTGTCCATTTATTCCGTTTGTAGTCAACAGGTCGTTGTTTGATTGAAAGTTAAAACAAGCAAAGCAAGCGGCAAGTGGGCAGCGAAGTATCTCAATACTATATCTCCTTAATCTACCTGATATATACGGGACACAGTGTAAAGCTAACCAAAATAATGATTATTATAATTATTTTACATTTTCATGTTATTAACTATTAACGTGATATTAATTTTTGGGTTTTAACCTCTGCTATATACTTATCTAAAACTAATTTTACAAAGTCCCTCTTATCCTCTTAAAATTTTCAGCGCAATAGTTCTAAGTTGGGGGAGCCAGTCGTGCGTCACACTGATAATGTTAATACTTATTCAAACGAAATTTTTTTTCAAATAAGACGCTTTAACAAAAGACCATATTCGAAATTTTGCTTCTTTATCTATTTGTAATATTTTTAATTGAAAAGACCACTGAACCTTTTAAAGTTATCATGGGCTCGGTATTAGTATCTATGCTATATTG
The DNA here is from genome assembly GCA_018249695.1 of Heliconius erato demophoon. NCBI lineage: Eukaryota > Metazoa > Arthropoda > Insecta > Lepidoptera > Nymphalidae > Heliconius > Heliconius erato. Next base: position 6,995 of record DWQW01009929.1, on the reverse strand, counting down.
TATTGAGGCCAGTCGTGGCGCACAGGCCTGTAATTGTGAACGCGACAGGCTCTAGGTTCGATCACATGGATATAAAATATTTAATATTTTTGTTTCTTTGCTCTGGTATCGAGACTTTGAGTTCCACCAACCTCAATGACTCCAGAATTCGGTGGAAAATGTGGCACTATGTATCTTAACACTAAGTTCCTTCTACTTACCCTGCTGTGAGTGGAATACAGCATGAAGCTAAAAAAACCTATTTCACAATCCGTCACCATTTCTTGAAAAATGCAATTCTAAGAAAAATGTAAATATATTAATTATCATTCCATAAAAACTAAATATACCTTCGATAAAGTAACTTAGATTGACAGTTTTAGTTTTAATTTCTCCCATCATGTTTATAAGACGATTTGCTGTTACTCAATGAGGTGGTAAATTGGGTTCCTTAAAAATTGCCTCTTCCGTCGATATCGAACAATCCACCTTAAAGTCACAAAAGGTTTGAGCCTAAAACTGTCTGTCAGATATCCTTTTCATACAAGTCGTGCCACGTCTTCATTTCTTTGATAGACCCATCTCCCTGTCTATCCCTTTGTATTGTTATGTGTTACATTTTCCGAATACAATTAGTAAGTAGAAAGATTACTAGATATAGAGTAAAGGGTAAATTGTCCGGTAAAAAAAAATATGATATTTATTACTAGATCACAACTATTTTGAAAATACTAAAATGGGATGACAGGTAATATAACTAAATAAAATATATATTAACGTTTTTTTATTAGAGTCGTTTGTAAACTTGAAATATAGCAGGGTAGGTAGAGGGAATCGAGTGTTAAAACCTTCCGTTACACACTTTCTGCCGAATTCTCGAGGCATTGCATGTTGAGTGACAGAACTCAATGTCGCTCTTTAGGTTTAGTAAAATTCGATCTACTTCCTTGATCCAACGAAATTGAAATTTTACTAGTCGGTTCCGATGAGGATTCTACACCGAGGTTCATATAATGGTTTACGTTGTACCGGTCTCCAAGAGGTACTAAAAGATTAAAATTTTCATCTTTCTTTCCTAAATGTGGAATAACACTTTAAAAAGAAATAAAAATTAATATAAGCATAAAATGTAGAGTTACCGAATACTGGCAGTCACCGGTCTGTAACTTGCAGCTCCAAGTTTCCATTCAAGTTTGAGTGAAGCAAAGCAAGCACAAGTTAGCTTTACTCGCTCATTTACACGTGTCGCTCGAGGTTGCTCATAATGAGCATGTTGTCGCGAAATCTTTAGTATTGATATAATTTGAACTATAATCTTAAGATGTTTTTTCAGCGGGATATGTAGAGGGAACTTAGTGTTGAAACACTCCATTCGCCACTTTCCGCCGAATTTTTCAAGGCATGCATGTAGAGTGGCGGAACTCAACGCAGTCCTTTGCTTGGACACCAGAGCAAGAAAGTGAACATGTAAAATATTTCATTTCCGAGTCGAGTTAGAATTGAACACAATTTCACGTGTAAGAAATTGTTTCAATATAACTAACGTAAATTTTCAACTTTAGACTTACTTTGTTAATATGAAAGTTTCAAAACTCAACTTGAATTGCCAGAATTTTTATTAATTAATTAAAGTTTTCCGAAGCACTAGTCTGCTCCTCTGATATGGAATAAATTTCGGATAGTCGTATCAAAATATTTCAACAAAAAAAAGCAGGGTCAAATATTTTTTATAATGGAGTTGCAGTGTAGGAGGCAGCATAAGTTCATAAATTCTGAACCAACTATCATGGAATGCCATGAGACGTTATTGCCACTTAGCCACCGAGTCACAATTATTATACTAATTTTATAATTATTAACCATTATATAAAATTTAAAACTTACAAATGTAAAATGTGTGTAAAGTTTGCTTGTTTAATGAATTCTAACGACGTCATCAAATCAACGAACGGCGATGTTAAAATTTGAAACTTAGACAATAAAACTTGAGAAATTTTAATTTGATAATTTATTCTGGAGATGATTTGAAATCGCAAAGGGTTGTGTAAGATCGCGTTATTGCTCACCATATAGATAGAGGCTAGTCGTGGCGCAGGGACACAAAGTATGTAATTATTGTTGAATGATACATTTTATACTCTTTAAAAATAAAGAAAGAAAAAGAAGAAGTCAAAGAAGAAGTCAACATTTTCTAAAATAAGAAGTTGCATGCTTAATTTTTAGAACGTCAAAAAATTTACGACCGGTTTAGTTACTATCGTACTTGACCTGAGAAGAACTGGCGGAGGAAACTCTTTGTGATGGTGATATTAAATATCTTCGGAAATCTTTCTATATAAGCGTGGTACATAAGAACGGTGGTTGTGGGTTCAATTCTCACTCGAGGGAGCGAAATATTTAAAATTTTCATTTGCAAGCTCAGGTAACGATGCCAACCGCAGCGTTCAGTTCCGGCACTCAACCCTCAATGCCTCGACATTTCGGCGAAAAATAGAGAACGGAAGTATACTTATGGGGACGGAGTAATCTTAACATTAGGTTCCTAGGATCCTCTAGGATCTCTTCTCATAAAGAGTGAGTGAAACGCGAAGGTAAAAAGACAAGTAGAAGAATATAATAAGAAATAAATAATATTAAGTGTACCTATGTATAGGAAGCACAAAAAAAACTTAGAGTAACTTCTAACATTTATTGTTAATGTTGAATAAGTAGTGGGATAGCTGCAAGCGGATACGTGAGGCGAATGCTCCTCGTGAAACACGAAATGAAAGACGTACGTACAAAATGTTAATTTAATTTACTTCCTTACAACAACAAGGCAAATTGGACGATCGTGTTTAACATCAAAAATAAGAAAAAAATTGATTTGATTTTTTGTTTTAAAATCAAAATTAAGATTAAATTTTGCAAACAGAATGTAACTATGAACTAGATTACAAAAGGTCGATAAATAACAACTTAAAGAATCTTAATTATGTCGCTATTCTAAAGTGTGCAGAGAAACAGTAGAGTAGAGTGTAAAATACAAAATTAAGTTCATTTACTGAGAAGCACTATTTTTTATTATACTACAACTATCTAAAGTCCGAAGCATACATTTAAAACAAGTTTAAACTAACTAAGATTGGGTAAATCTGTCCTGATTAGCGTTCAGAAACACCTTCGCTATAATGGAAGCTATAAAAGTTGGCGCAAGAGTTCCCTTAAGACGCATTACACCTAATAAATCGCGATGAGCTCGTGCAACGAAATCTTGAAGATTTGTTGCCAAATAATTACGTGCTCCATACAATCTGTTTAAGAAACGGATGTAGATGGAAAGAAAAGAATAATTAGGTCAAATTTTAATTAAAGCAACATTTTACATCTCAAACTCTATCTCTTCATCTTCTTCACATATTCATTTCTTCGCTATGGTGTCGATGTAAAGCGCAGCGTTGAGTTTCGCCACTCAACACGCAGTGTCTGCTGTACACTTAGTGTTGCTGAATTCCGAGCAATATTATTCAGCAGAATTTTATTTGCAAATTGAAAATTACTTTAAACATATTATATACAAAATTGCAAACAATGTACATAATGGAAAAGTAAATAATCACTTCACGCGGTCTCTAATCGACGTCGCCGAGCGCTTTGCGGCACAAAGTTATTATAATTGAGCTCACTAAGCATTTAACTCTGTGCTCGCTCAACACTCAGCACTTTCACATAAAAGATATTCGCGCTATATCTTCCATATACACTTCTTAATTATAATATGTAAATTTTGTTCATATATAAAATACATGTTTAATATAAAGGTTTTTGGTGCATCGAATTATTTTTTAATATAATTTTGGCTAAATAGATTCTAATAATATATATGGAAACAACATACTATCGTGACGGTAAGCGTCACGAGTTTGATTTCCATTCAGGGTAGTGTAGTTGAAAATAAATTATACTTATAACTTACTTATATACTTTACTATATATATATATGTAGCTGTTGTTTAAAATTTTAAACTGATAATAGAATAGATTATAGAAATTCTTATTTGGTTTTACATGTTTCGTGGTTATAATAAAAATGATTGGATTTGACATTTGGCAATCTGCGGACTGAAGCTTATTAATATGAAACTTGTAATGTCACTAAATATAAACTAATAAAAAATAAAAAATAAAATATATTTTAATATAAAACGTTACTTTTTTAGGGTTTCGAACCCAAAGGGTAAAACGGGACTCTATTACTAACATTTCACTGTATCGCCTGTCTGTTCGTCTGTCCGTCTGTATCCCGTGAACCATGATAATTACGCAGTTGTTATTTTTACAGATGGGGGCAGTCGTGAGGGCAGGGGCAAAAATATGTGAATGTAAACACGATAGGCTATGAGTTCAATTCCACTCGAGGAAATGGAATATTTAATATTATAATTTTCTCCCTCACGTAAAAAGACAGATCGCGATATAGGAAGTGGTGAACGGATGTGTCTTATTGAGAATGAAGCGTCTTAACTCTATGTTCCAGGTTCCCTCTGCCTGTCTCCTGCCTGTTGTATGCGAAATAAAAGTAAGTTAGCTGTTAATTATTTTATATCATTACAAGAGAAAGGTAAGAATAACCAATACTATAATTGAAAATGGCTCATTGGAATCTATAACAGGTACTTAGCCGCCTAAAGCCCTATAGTACTGTACACTGTGGAGGTACAAGAAGGAGCGGGCAGTAAAATTTATGAGTTTCCAAGTTGTCGATATCTTTCCGCGCGAAGTTATTTCTCTGTATATTTTTATTAAATAACATTTTATTACTGAACTTTATTTGTTCTTTGTGGCTATGCCTTAATTTTATTGTTTTTATTAAAATAGTTTGCTTATATTTTAGTAAATCAGTATTAAAATAGAATTTATTTTGATATAAAGTAAATATTTATCGTGATGTAAGTAAGCGCTTACTAGCGCGTTATATTACTATATAGAAAAAAAATGAATCATTTATAATTTACCTTTTTATTTTATATATATATATATATTTATTACATCCTTTTTATTGTATTAATCGGGCCTGCCAGTTGGTCCGTGTCCGATGAAAAATAATAGTTGAAGACTTACAAATATTACAAATATTTTAGCACAGTATAACGAAAGATACCTCTAAAATCTGGCAATTTCAATCTTTAAATTTGGTATTTTCGGCTGTAGGTCATTAATCCTTTGCAAAAAGGCTGATTCAAAACCGAAATGCACAAAAGAGGGCCGTGATAGGTTTTAAGCAACAAGGCTCCAGCTTTGTTGAATGAGGTCAATTCAATTCGTCCTGTATCGATTTTATACGCTTTGTTCGTCGGATGTGCTGGTGATGCTCTTTTTTTTAGTCACGCAGCGCTTGCCAAATTCTTTTGAACTTTTGACAGATTTTCCTTGTAATTTTTGAAATACTTTATAGGTAATATTTTTTTAAGCGTAGCACGAGAATCTACATTTTCAAAAACATGCAATCCAAAGTGATGGATTCGACAAATTATAATAATATAACAATAAAAACTACACTAGGCCGTTGACAAGAAATAATAATATATTTATGTATGTAACTTAAATTGATTTACAACGAGAGATTTACTCAACTTCTACTTATTTTGTTAAAGAAATTCAAAGTATTATCAAGTGAGTCCCAAGATCTTCACTGGGACAAACGTGAGAAGAATACGGAAGTAAATTAAGTCAAACTAGCTGACTTTGCATACAAACACAAATATTCTTGTTAATTCGCGACATATACATTATACATACAATGTATCTTGCAAATGTCGCAAGGTAGACAGAACGAGTCTAGTGTTGAGTGGCAGAACTCAACGCCGCGCTGCGACGCGAATTGACAATATTAGTGAACTGTGAAAAGGATCCCCACTAATGAGGTTTCCATATCACAAAAGATGGACCACGCGTAATATATGATATATATTAAAAAACCGTCTGTAGAAATTTTAAATGCGTTGCGTGTTGAGTGGGAAAAGAGAGCAGAAAAAAATATAAATAAATAATAATTCATTCTCTCAAGTGAGGATCGAATCCACAACCGTCAGGTTACAGTTACACCTTTGTGCGCTACGACGATTTTAGGTAATAATTTATATTAATAAAAAAAAATAGTAAATATATTGTTGAATTTATTGAAAAATGTATACAAAAACAATGAATATTATACATATAATACACAAAAAGCAGCCACTTTACGAACATATTCTAAAACAGTGCTCAATTACGCAACACTGTAATCTAATTAAGTAGAGGCTTATACTAAACTGTGTTTCTTTTCAAACACGTACGAATGAATACATTTCACGTTTCAGTTTCACAAAGAATTTATGTCAAGTACTCGCGGTGAGAGAGTAAACAATAGAATGTTGTGTTGGCACCTATATAGGTATGTATGGCACCTCTGTAGGTACCTCTGTAGGAGTTGCATCAGGCAATGTCACACCTGAATGGAGCGACCTAGGTCCTAGTGACACGTTTACGGAGTTATCGTATGTTATAAGCTTTTTAATTATTTTTAAGCATTTTCTTGAAATTCTTACATTTTGTGTATTTACGTTGTTTCATGGCTTAGTTGAAAAAAAGATGTTCCTATATAATATAAATCCTTGCTCTAGTTACAAAATACAGCGTTGAGTTCCGCCAGTCAATATATATGTTGATGAAGTACTAAGTTTTCTCCGAAGCTGATACACTAACGAGTATTTATATAATGATATTTTTTTTTGACATTAAGTAGGATGTATTTCTAACAATACGCGTCTGGTTCATTGTAATGTAAAAAGAGTCAATTTTACTATTTTATTTAAAAAAAAAAAAAAATTAGCTTCACGCTGTATCCCGCACACAGCAGGGTAGGCAGAGATAACCTAGTGTTAAGACACTCCGTTCCCCACTTTCTGCCGAATTCTGGAGGCATTGCGTGTTGAGTGGCAGAACTCAACGCCGCGCTTAACCTCGACACCAGAGCGAAGAAATGGAAATATAAATTT
>DWQW01009928.1:0-12554 GCA_018249695.1 Heliconius erato demophoon | reverse complement strand
TTATTATAATATTACTAGATAAATATGCTTTACTGCGCTATTTTGTATATATGACGCTATCATATAATAATATATTAATATTTCATAGTATTGAACTAACAGCGTTGCGCTCGACTGTACCGTAGTGTTGTGACCGCCCCGCCACACGCCGCACCGATTCCCCGCGAGCCCTCGCGGGGAATCGGTGCGGCGTGAGATGAGCGTCTATGTGCAGATATCAAAATACGCGTTCTGCGCAATTCTACCGCGCGTGCTTCCCATATGCAATACCCGTTATGTCGGACTATACCTGTTTTAAGATAAAAACCAAAACTGTAACAACGCTCAGGATATTTTTATAATATATAAATATACTGGCATCCCGCTAGGAAGAGGGCTTCATATTTTTTGTCAACTCATGAAAAGAGAAAGAATATTTAACAGTATATTATTACTGTAATAAAATACTAAAATACGTATATACGTAAGTTGGTACTACTACTTGTGCACTACAATTAGTACTATTGTACTGATCCTGCTGTAATGAGTAAATGAATCATAAATATATTACTTACCAGATAATAATCAAAAATGTTTTTAAAAAGAATTAATTATGCTTCAATGTATATCTTTCAGTTTAGATAAACTGTAATCTATACTTAATATAAATAAAACTGAAGTGTTAGTCTGTAATTTCAAAATAGCTAATAGAAAAAGTTATGGAGAAACATGTAAGCAACTTTTTATCCCGGAATTCACGCAGGATCGGGAATAACGCAGGAAAAACCACAAAACTGGGGCGCTAGCAGTTAAATAACAGTTTCAGCACTAAATTGTCAATATAAAACTCTTTATGAAGTGATTTTAAAATATACCAACAACGAAAACCAGAAATATTGCTCCCGTAGTACCTTGCTCGCACATATCCCGGGAGACGATCATTATAAGGGGCGTCGTGCCATTGTATGAATAATGAATAACTTCAAGCCACAGTTAAAGGAAATAGTTTAGAGATAATTTTGTAGGAAGTCGAAGTATTAAAATTTATATAATCTATATTGTTTATGTTTATTCCAAATTATCAACATAAAGTAGCGTCTTAATGTCTCATATAATACTTGTGGATTGTTTATTTTGCGATAATGTTCTTAAACTTTGATTTTAATCGACTAACCTTCATACTTACATTAGTTTAAGAAGCATTTTTCAGAAACTACTTTACTTTCTGTTAGTACAGAATAACCCGTAATAAATGAATAAATCTTATGCACGACATCTTGCCATTATTTTATAAGCTTAACTATCTTATAAAAAATTGATGGACACTGGTCCAGTTTCTACGTTCAGTTGAACCGATAATTATTTAAGACTTTCCTGCTTTTTTTTGGTTGATCTTATATACAATTTGACAAAAACAATAATAAACTTACCGAAGAAGCCATTCCGGAAGTACGACGCAGTTATGTACATATATCATTGAAAATAAATACACAAAAAATCAAATATAAAAAAAAATATTCAAATCTTTTGAATAATGTTCATCCAAGACTATAAAGCGCAGATAATTTGTGATTCACAGAATTTTACATTGAAATATCAACAGGTGTTGTGAAACTTTTCTATCCAATGATGCATAACCGTTTTCAAACACTTTTAAGATGCCTTTTACACTTCTTTAGACACAAAAGATATGAGATTTTATTAATTTTAAGGACACCTGAATAGACGCCATCAAAAATCATTCTTATCAATGTACGCATGTAATCGAACAAGCTGGTATGCACACAGCGCAGGTTCCGTAAATCTAGACGAAAGTGCAATGACAGGACACGACCCATATTACTTGCCGCCAAAATACAAAAACAAATATGAATCTTCGATGAGGGGCATAAAGTGTGACTGCAAAACCGACTGGTTGTGGGTTCGATTCCCACTCGAGGAGATGAAATATTTATTTAAATTTATATTTCCATTTCTTCGCTTTGGTGTCAAGGCAAAACGCGGCGTTGAGTCCTGCCACTCAACACGCAATGCCTCCAAAATTCGGCAGATAATGGGGAACGGAATGTCTTAATACTAGGGTTCCTCCGCTGTGTGCGGGATACAGCGTGAAGCTGATTTGATTAGATTTTTTTTATATTATTAAAATAATCTTATATTTATTTTATACCTTTTAATTGGGTAGCTGCGCGCCACAAATTTTGATCGACCGTATCTTTTTTATACTTGCATTTTTCTTAATTAAATTTTGGTTTTTGTAAAGTGAAAAGAGAACATTGATCGGTCTATAAGAAAAGTTCAATAATTGTGTTCATGAGGGCTTAAAACTAGGCTTAAAACACCATAGCTGATGTCAATTAGATGGCATGGTGTTTTAAGGGCTAGAAGAGCCCTTTCAAAGGTAATTGAATATTCTGCACTCCTTCGTGTCATTATTCAAGTTGACGTTGGTGCTTATCGATCATGTTGATTGTAGTGGGGTTAATTGTTTATTTTATATCTTCAATTATTTATTATTAAATAATATAATATAAGTACTTTGCAAAGTTTGATAGGTTACTATGTTCTTTATTTGAATATTCATTTTGTTCTTTTTGATTGATCTTATAAAATTTAAAGCAAATATTTTAGTAATATAAAAAAATTATTTAAATTAATCAAATAAGAACTATATGTAATACCAATGAATATTAAAAGTATTAGATTATTTAATAATAAAGATTTTATTTATTATTCTCCTGTATATCTTATATATTTTGAAAATTAAAAAAAAATAAAATATAGCACGTAAATCATGTTCTGAGACACGACATACAGTTTCCTTCAACTCATTATGAAAGTTAAAGTGACTGGCAAAAGAGATTCTAAGCGAAGAAAAAAGCCATAGCTGAATAGCATCAGGGCATGGATGGGTGTCAAATACAGGGACCAAATATTCCTATCTTTTTTTATCTAAGGTGCACAGAATAGAATATGGAAATCTAGCCAACTTTCAGGATTAAAGAGGTACGGAGAGAAGAAGTACGGATTTTTTGCTTCTATGACGTATGAATTCGGTTAACACTTTGTTGCATGCAAATTTTCCTTATGTTTCATTTACTATTGTGTTGTATTAACAGACTGTAAATAAAGACTAGTTTTATTGTTAATAAGTTGAGATATTTTTTTTTGTGAATTCTATTAAGGAACTGTAAATAAAGATTACTTATATATTAGTGTTTATAAGATAAAATTATTTTTTAACTTTTTTTATTTCAAGAAGAGAATTACTATTTCTAATTCTTTAAAGGAGAGTGGTATTTCGTTTAAAATGCGTCATATAGTAAATTGACCGACGTATTAAGCTCATATCGAGTAAAGTGGTACAATTAATGTTTTTACATGAAAATAAAAACCTTTATAAATGTATGAATAGTAATAAATATTTTTAATAATTAACTCAACTTTTTATTGTGCAAAAATATGAACGTATTCTCTTTACTAAATGTTGAAATAAATTTTAAATATTTTAAGGTTTAAATAAGTCAAATAAAACACTCCGATAAATTGAATTTAGAGTACTTAATATAATAAAGCATTTTAAAAATAGCATATCTTTTGATTACGTATGTTGGTGTTGCGTTTGTGTTGTATTTTGGTAAGCCTCCCTTAACATTTTGTGGACTTTTTATTTCCATTTTTTTTATAAATATATGAGCTTTTTCAACTTCACGCTGTATCTCGCCTGTAGAGGGGAGGAGGGGAGGGTCTGGTTCTCTCTGCCTATCCAGATATGTGCGGGATATAACGTGAAGCTAAAAAAGGTTTAATTGAAGCCGCTACGCCGTGCCGCAGTGAAATAGCGCCTAACCGTATATGTGATGATTGTTAGTTCCATTCCCACTTGGGGACATTTTTATATTTATTTTCATTTTCTCACTCTGTTAGACGATGCACGACGTTGAATTTTGTCAATCAACATGCAATGTCACTAAAGTTCGACATCGGAGTCTCTAAAAGTTCCTTCTGCTGCTTATTTTACATGTTTAAAATGAAAAAAAAAAACAATAAAAATTTTACATAATACATTTTAATGCAATATTACGCTATTACAGTTTTGGAAAAATAAATAAAATTTTTATTCGTTTGAGTCACAGCGCTTACTGGCTTTGTTGACCAAAATATGCTGATATTAAGACAATTTATATTTACAAAATAATGACCAAAGGTTACATTTACTGTCGTGCATGAAATATAACATGTAGAATTAATTGTATAAAATAAAATAAGTTTAGATTCAAAATTAAAAAATATCAAATTAGTACCTTTATATGTTAAATAATTCCTTATTTTTTGTCTCTCTCTCTCTATCTGGTTTAAGTGTCTCTGAAATCACTTTTTGTTATATTTTATTAAAAATAAAATATTTCTTATATTGATTGAAAAACAAAATAGTATTATTAATATTTCAGTAAGAATTACGTTGCTGACGTTACGAAATAAGACATTGTACAAAACATTATTTTTAACATATTCTTTTCAAATCGATATAATTCCTATTATTCAACTTATTGCTATTATATATATATATATTTTATATTAACATTTTCATATGTGGTCATAGGCTGAGTTTTTATATATCAAAATTTTTTTATAGATTTTAAACTTTAATTAAATATTTAGATGGATATAATATCATATAACGTGTAAATGTAACCTTTTGGTTCTGCTATATACAATGTCTTGGCTAGTAATGCCAAGATTAATTATAAATATACAGTATGTTCTGAAATAGAATTATTGTTCTGTTATCTCATCCTCGAAAGGGCCAACTTAAAAATTATAACAAAACAAAAAAATTTAAGTCAGTAGTAAATAATATAGGATTACAAAAATTGATTCCAATTTAATTGATTTGATTTGTCACTACAATTTGAAATTATTAAAATGAAGTTGGACCTTACGAGGGTAAGCTTTGAAATTTGTTACCTACAAACAGTGCCAGATTCAAATCTGAAGAAATAACCGTTCCTTAGTAATAAATAATATAATCGATAGTAAACATCGATACAATACCTAATCGATATATCTTAGACATCTAAAAAGATTTTACGAATTAACTTTCGATTGAGATTAATAAACATAGAATACAATCCAAATAATTATTGACATTAGAAATCAACTGTTATATCACAGTTATGAGAGATTCCAATTGATATATTGATATTTGTCCACCGATTTGGCGTTATTAAAGCTAAAAGGTAAAGAAATTACATCCATAATATAGTTTAAAACTAGCTAGACAGTGCTGTTAGTACCACCAAATCACAATATATTGCATACAAACTGTAATTTAATTTGTAAATAAATTTATTAATTATTTATCATACTGTGGTTATATTTATCGTTACAAATCGAAGCTTGACAATGCTAGGCTCATGTTTAGAGTAATACTTTAGTAATAATAACACAAAAAAATAATAAATATTTTACTTAAAATGTATACGTATGAATATTATTATTAATAATAATTAATTCTTGTTGTTTTGGTAGCGTCGTAGTTGTTTGTAGGCGCAGCTTGTGCATGAAAATTGTGTATAAAAAATATAAATAGAACCATCACCTAGGTTATAAATCTGACTAGTGTTGTCCAAGCACTTAAACTACTAGCCGTTTAAGACATATATTATCTGCCTGCCATATCAAATAGAACATAGTATATTAAGAAAAAAAAACCTTAAGCTACATCCATAAGTCCTACGCTGGGTTAGTACAAACAATTCTGTCTCTTAAAGCTTTTAAATAACATACAAAAAGTATATATATTGACTGTTTTACGCAATCGCCTTTATATTGTCGTCGTCTCATAGCCGATATCAAAGGAAAAAGTGACCTTACCTTGAGTTTTTTGCATACTTTCGCACCAAAATCATATTTATATATATGTCAATATTTAAAAAAAAAAATATTATGTTACATGTATTATTGGTAAACTGTAAAAAGAGTAATGTAACATTTGATAAAATTGGACTTTTGATTATTCCATGTGTTTCATATGTATTTTTTATTAAAAAAGGTAAAAGTAAAAAATTCAGCACGTTGTTTAATTATTTTGAGCAATTGAGCAACTATCATATAAAGTATCAGTCAATATATTTAATAATAATAATATTACTTTGATAGCATTTGGCGCATCAATTTTCGAATATTTTTTTTCAACATTAGTGCCATAAATGACTTTATAATTATAATGTGATCTAAGCATTTATATTTATTATCCAAGAAACTAATAGCAAATAATGTTTATTCAAAGAGGGAAAGAAAGAACTTGCATGTAAGTATATTAACAAACTCATTTGTTCCGAGCGAGACAGACATGGTCCCGCTTTTCGTAAATTGTTCGACGCACTTTCGTAATTCTTTCTTAATAATATAATTTTTTTCACCAAAACAAAATCTGGCAACGCTGTATATTTCCATCTTTTCAGTGACACTCGCTATGCAGCAATAGGTAAGGTCACTATTTCATTACACAAATAGCACCATCTGATATACAAATTTTGAATCCAAGCCATAGTAGCGTGACTCGCCTTGCCTAAATTCGTTTTCCAATATGAGACAGTATTATTTGTAAAACCCCGAATTTCACGAGACTATTTCACAGTCACTTAGCGTTTAAATTGATTTGAGCGAAAATATGTACAGTAGAGGCATACGGTTGAGGTATTTAAATGGAAACTAGACTACGTGTATTTTTTTAATCATCTAAAGCCCTTAATTAAGTTTTTTTATTTAAATCAGTTTCTTAAAAGGGTATCACTATTATTTTATTTTTTAAATATATGCCAGTACGCTAAGAGTCTGTGAAAGATGTAAGCAGATTGATGTAAATAAAATTGTAAGGTTTTTATTACTCTATGTATATATCCTCGATAGGATATGCTGTTTCGATAAACTTTTGATAAAACCTTTGGAAAGCCCTCCTGGAAAAGAAAAAAATATTGTTATTGCTCGTAAAAATATAAATCAAATATTTATGCATATTGTATGTTAAAACTAGCTTTTGCTTATAAAATACACATAAAATAATTACACATTAAAAAAATAATTTAGATATTTATATAATATTTTGTTTATGGTCGATCAATTTACAGCAATTATATTGTTTGATAGTTTTCTCACAATTCATGTACTCGTTTATGTTTTGAACGTTTTAAATTAAAATTATATATTCTTCTTTATAAATATGTATTCTTCTACATAAATAAATCGTTATTTAAACAGTTTTCAGTTTTTTTCGAGGCCAGTCGTGGCGCAGCGGCACGAGGTGTGACTGTAAATCCGACTAGTTGTGGGTTCGATCCCCACTCGAGGAGATGAAATAATTACTTAAATGTATATTTCCATTTCTTCGCTCTGGTGTCGATGTAAAGCGCTGCGTTGAGTTCTGCCACTCAACACGCAATGCCTCCAGAATTTGGCAGAAAATGGGAAACGAACTGTCTTAACACTAGATTCCCTCCCTGATGTGTGCGAGATACAGCGTAAAGCTGATTTTTTATACAGTTTTCAAGACGCGCGGTTTCGAATCCCGCTACGTTAAACTTTTTACATGTTTTCTAAAAATATTTCTCCAATTCGTTATCTAAGCTTCAAATTACCACTACAACAAATATTTGAAAAAACTATTTTATACTGATTCGAAAATAACAATCATAAGGTTTGTTACTGTATTATAATTTTATAATTTAGAAAACTATAAAATTTTTAAATCAAATAAATAAAATAAAATTAACCTAACTTCACGCTTTATCCCTAGGGATAGTCAGAGACAACGGAGCGCCAAACGGTATGGTCTCTACATAGCACTTTCGCCTCGGTATTGTCATAAGCCTCTTTATACATGCCCTCTGGAGGGTCTTCATGCTTTTTACGTGACCTTCCTTCAGTATATTTGATACTGTGTTTTCAAAGATCAATCGACATCTCCATCATAATTCTTTTTTGCCATTCTTGCATCACTTATTCGTTCGACGTGCCCAAACCAGCTGAGCACGTTTTACTTCAATCTCACCGTGACATCCTCGCTAGTACACGCCGTTCTTTGTATCTCTTCGTTGCGGATTCCATCAGCTAAGCTGACTCCACATATCCTACGAAGAGCTCGCATCTCCATGGCATTCATTTGTCTTTCATTTTTCTTCTGTAACACCCACGTTTCGCTCTCGTATAACAGTGTCGGTACCAATACTGTATTGTGTACGGCCTAACGCGCATTTTTACATTCTTCATTGAAATATATTATCGCCAGTTTAAGTATAACATTTAAAAAAGTAAAAATAAAAATAAATCTTCTTGCGACCAAAGCTGCAGGCGTAATCATCTCAGTCACCAATCAATCTAGGATAAGGTCAAAATAGTACCAGCAATATTTTTACAGATAGCAGATAATCGCGATAATTCTGAACAGAGCCTAAACAGATTTCCACTAAACTATCCTTAAAGTGTATCCCTTCTAATAAAAAAAAAACATCAAAGTCGAATCGAAATTGGCGGAAAGTGATAGTACCAGTAAGTTATCCGTCCATTTGTCGCGCATATACTTAATAATACTTAATGCAAATTTAAAACTTATGTGATTTGAAAAAAAAAACGAACCAAATTAAATGAATACAAGAAGGACTAGCTTTCAAATAAAAAAAATCATCAAAATCAGTTCACCCAGTCAAAAGATGTGACAAATGATCTGGTAACAAACATAAAAAATACAGTCGAATTCATAACCTCCTTTCCTTATAGAAGTCGGTTAAAAATAGATGTAGGTTTTGATCAAAACCCTTCGTTTAATTAAGGAAGCAAATACATCATTTAGATAAGTCATGTTATGAAAAAGCTGTGTAAGGGAGGGAGTAAGTATACTCTTATCAATACGTCATCATTTATATGATAAGTAATAGGTAAATTTAACGTAAATTAACAGAAGTGAATATTTCTCGATATTTTATATTAGAACTTGATACTTTTTTATTAGATATTTCATACATGTTCTAAATAAATATGATCTGATTATGTTAACTTTAAAATGTTTAACTTTATTTAGTAATATGTCACGTATATTATTCTTAATAAAAAAAATCAGCTTTACGCTGTATCCCGCATACAGCAGGGTAGGCAGAGGGAACCTAGTGTTAAGACACTTCGTTCCCCACTTTCTGCCGAATTCTGGAGGCATTGCGTGTTGAGTGGCAGAACTCAACGCCGCGTTTAACCTCGACACCAGAGCGAAGAAATGGAAATATAAATTTTAAATAAATATTTCATCTCCTCGAGTGGGGATCGAACCCACAACCAGTTGGTTTTGCAGTCACACCTCGTGCCGCTGCGCCACGCTGGCCTCATAATTAAATATATCAATATATTATATTATGTTAAAACGATTTCCAACGGTAGGGAAGGTAACCTTTATTTCTAGTCAGAGAAAAGGAGCCAAGCTACTGTTAATGCATCCTTTTAGCTCCATTTTTTTAGCCTATAGACAAAATTTAATCTTATAACAAAAACAGCGTTTTGACCATACATTTATTCGCGACGATAGATTTATATATAAAATGGGCTTTATATGTGTTCCTTGAAGCTCCCACTAAAAGACCATTCTTCTTCTTGGAAAATCATCTTCAAAGCATTTGGTTAATAATTTGTTCATCCTTCTGTTTTTGTTTTTGAATAGTTTAAAGTTTCAACCCCAAAGTGTAAGCGTTAAAAGTATATGTACAGTAATACTTAATGTAATATACTTCGAGTATAGCAATATGATTGTAAATAAATAAATCAGCTTCACGCTGTATCCCGCACACAGCAGGGGATATGATTGTAATTAAATGAATACTAAAATAATCTATAAACATTCTATAAAATATTTCTTCTATGAAACTTTATGGAAACTATTGATTATCTTTCCTTATATTTTAAAGTACATATTTTGATGATGATTATATTTTTTTTTTCTGATTTCAAACTTCATTTGAAAAGTCAGGATTTATAAAAAAACTATAAATTAAGTACTTTCTTTTCAATTTCAGAAATAAAATCATATACACATATATGTATATATTTACATATTAATGGGATTGTAAATAAAATAGTACTAAAAGTAAAGACCGTCTACTCTTAAACTGAACTCACAAAGACATACAAACAAGTGTAATTACAATAACACGTAGATTGTCATTTGTCATTCAATAAATGTCAAAAAACTGCAACACCAAAAAAGTATATAAAATATAATAAATAAATAATACAATTTTAAATCGCCTTCAAATAGGAAACGAGTGCCTCAAATCGACATTGGACAAATTTGATTTGTCTCTTCCTAAAAGGGCACATGTGTAACTTCATCCAGAATTCAATAGAATGTCAACATAAAAAAAACAGTATAGAAACTCCTCAATAAATTTTAAAGGGATATAAGGATTTCAATCAGTAGACCGATCGATTAGAATCGATAATACCTAATACGTAATGTTATTACCATCTCCATTATATTAAAAAAACACACACACAGACACACAACTCAAGAGTGCACATCTTGCAGTATCCGTGGTCACGGGTAGACTGACCACGGACTACTGCATTATTCAAAACGTCGGGTTTACAAAAATGTATAATTTTAAATATACGCGGGTAATCCGGTTAAAATAGTTTCATTTAAAATAGTAACTTTCGTTTACACATTTAAACAAGCTAATTTAGTGGAGGGCTATATTTTAAAGTCCTTAAATTAAGCATGTTTTCAGTTACATACAATACAATTGACATATAAACAAAATTATTATTTCGCTCTTATGAACTTAAAAAAATAATAATAATAAAATAAAAAAATATTATTTATTTTTCATCTGTTATATTTGTTATGCTGCTGCTATTTTTGTGTAATTATAATTACGTATTTGTAAGTTATTTAAGTTCAGTTTTAGCGAAGACGGTCCCTACAAAATTCTAAAACTATTTATAAATCTTACCCAACGGCTTCAGCAACAGGTCTCGTTGATTCTTGCCCTCTGAACACGTGGCAGGCGAATCTTTGCAAAGTTGGATGTTTAGTAATAAATCCTAAGTACCGATGGTCACGTGGATGAAATGCGCAAAAAGAAACGTTTTTCAGTGAATAAAAGTAATCGATGCAAGGGCCGCTTCGAGTTCGCTGTAATATAAAAAAATAAATATTGAAACTATACCGTTTGTACGCCTCGATCTATTCGAGTATATACATCTGTAGGAGATGTTTAAAGAAAGATCAACGAAATATAGTAAGGGTAATAAAAATAAATAATAAAAGAAAAATTCTATTTCGTGTAAATTCTGAAAAGGGAAATATATCGTTTTCAAATGAGGATCACAAAGTGATATTTTTCCTAAAAGTCCACGTCTTAGCAGAACGCTCAATATAACTATAATTGTATGAAGACGTGATCAATAGATATTTTTACATTTTACGAGAAAAACTCTTTTGAATTTTTTTACTATTTCCACTTTTTTTTAAATTTTATATCTAAAAATATAGAAGAGAATATGATATAGAAAATATTCCTTATCGTTATTTGAAATTTTCCAGTAATATTTTCACGGTAATTTTGTCTAATTGTATTTTCCAAAGAATTATATAGAGAGCTTAAAATATCTCTTACATCAGGCTTTGATCTGTCAACCATCCGAAGCCCTTGATCTGATACTTCAAGGATACAAGGCTGAGCCCCAGGATCTCCACTACATTCTCCTACGATCTTCTTAACTGCTTGGCAAACGACACCGGTACCTTTGTGTGCTAATGTTTCTACTGAACCCATGTACCTAAAATTGTTTTATAAATATATTTTAATATTATATTATAATTCCTTTTTTTTAATTACACTTTAATTTATTTTCTGCATTTGAACAATTTCAATTGCTACTCTAGTGTGACGTGACATTTCAAAACCCAATTAATTTAAGAGATATAACAAGAATTATGCGTAATATTTACCCCAATAAATATCGCTCTCGTTTTACTTTAGCATTTGCAGGATCAAAATCATTGTAATCCATGTCAACAGCGTAAGCTGACGGAAATATACCTTGTTGACCAGTTCGTAAATTAACGCCTGTAATTGACGACGAAAGTATTAGAAATTATATTTATTATAGCTTATACTTAAGTATATAAATAGTATATAGTACTTTTAAATATTAAACTTACCTTCACACCATAAATCATCAGCTTCTTTTTGCACATAAATAGGATCCCCAATCTCAACTTCGATTTCATCATGATGCCTTGGATTGAATTTGTGTAGGCCTCTGTGTGTTGCTTCTAGCATTTCTAATTGATTGTGGGGAACTGTAGTCATATTACCAGCAAAGTTAACTCCACTAATACTGCAACTTGATGATGGCGAAACTGTGAACCGAAGTTAACCTAATTTACTTCACGCTATATCCCGCACACAGCAGGGTAGGCAGAGGGAACCTAGAGTTAAGACACTCCGTTCCCCACTTTCTGCCGAATTCTAGAGGCATTGCGTGTTGAGTGGCAGAACTCAACGCCGCGCTTAACCTCGACA
>DWQW01009927.1:0-12555 GCA_018249695.1 Heliconius erato demophoon | reverse complement strand
AAATTCAGGTTTCTTGTTTTATCCACAACGAAGTTATAGGGGGTTGAAAATGGCCTGAATTGCTTCGAGAAAAGTATGGTACGGCCGTGCCGCTGTTTTTTGCTCGACTTGGCGGGGGCACTGCCGTGCCCCCAGATCTAAACTATTTCAAATTGTCATTATATTTTACTTTTGTTAGATTGATGGAGCTAAGCATTTAATTATTTTAATGATAGTCGTTTTCAGTTGGTTGATACTTCCTAAGTATGGCGGTTTTTTTTAATTTCCTCGCTCTGGCAAAACAAAACGCGGCGTTAAGTTCCACCACGTAATAGTTTTAAAAAATGAGAGGAAAGTACAGAGCTTTTGGCACTAATTTTCTTTACTCTTATATAATCACAAAACAATATAGTGATCAAGAAGTCATAGATGATAATTTAATTTAAATACAAGTTTATGTGGTGGTTATTTTTTCTGAACATTCTAAAGTTTATAATTCCGTACATAATGCCTCTCCAATCGTGATACATTTAATCAAATTGTTAGAACAGAAAGATAAAGATAACTCCGTTGTGGCGCAGTAGCACACCGTCTGGCTACAAGCGTCAATGTCTTGAAAATTGGGTTGGTTTAATCTCTAACATAGGTCTCCTCTGCCCTGCCCTGCTATATTCATTATACAGTGCGAAAATAAAAAAAGAAGCACACAGATAGTGCACGTGCTTATATTAATATTTTTAATAAAATAAATTAATTTTGGCATATTCCATTTTAAAAAAATATACAAAATATTATTTTTTTTATTTAAACAGTACTAAAAAATTAAAAATTAAATTAGCTTCACGCTGTATCCCGCACACAGCAGGGTAGGCAGAGGGAACCTAGTGTTAAGACACTCAGTTCCCCACTTTCTGCCGAATACTGGAGGCATTGCGTGTTGAGTGGCAGAATTCAACGCCGCGCTTAACCTCGACACCAGAGCGAAGAAATGGAAATATAAATTTAAGTAAATATTTCATCTCCTCGAGTGGGATTCGAACCCAGAACCAGTCGGTTTTGCAGTCACACCTCGTGCCGCTGCGCCACGACCGGCCTCATCACAGTACTAATATTTAAAAAAAATGATTGTAATAAAAAATGTATTCTTAAGCAGTATTTATACCTAAGAGAATAATTTAAAAATATCGTCAGATATAACATTGCAGTGAAATATGAAATAATTCATAATAAACGGTTGTTTATGTTTATGAAGAGTCTTTTTTTTTCAGAACAATTGCTTTATCATCTTACAAATCATCTTTCACAACGTCCTTTATTAGATTGCCATTTTGAAAGCTTTAAAAGCTGGTTGTTTATTAAATTGAAACAAAATCGTTCAACGTGGAAAAAAGTTTTATTATTATTTCTATTTATATCACTGATATTATTTAGTATTATATAAAACTATAAAAATTTAGGCCTTTGGCTTTATAGTTTATCTATAGTATGAGGTGGGTTATCAACCATAAGAGTTTTAATTTTTTTTAGCTTTATATTATATATAGCGGAGCTTTATAGAAGTAACCTAGTGTTAATACACTCTGTTCCCCATCTACTGGGTAGTTTTTGCATCATTGCATTGCTGATTGGTTAAATAACATATACTGCTTTCGTTCTCTCTACAGAAAGAACACTGTATTTTGTTAAAAATAACAGAATAATATTTTACTATGAAAAGCAAAATGTGAAAGTAATATGTGAAGGAAAAGCAATCTAGTGCTCATATTTAGCTCTAAATTTTGAGATAGCAACGCTAATATGCATGAGTTATATCCTGTACGGTGTACCGGACTATCAGGTTCAGGAAATTCGACGCAAGAGACACGTTAAGGATAAACGTTCTTTGTTATACTGGCGCTATTTCAATTGTCTCTGGGGTGTTTAGTTAAATAACAAGTGGTTTATGAGATAGGAACAATGGGAAATGGGTTTCGTTGAGAACATTATGGGTCACTGTGGGTTAGAATGGCATTTTGTGGGTACTCCCCTCACATTATCACTTTTAGTATGTTTTAGTTAGTGCATTAGTATTAATTAGTAGATTAAATATGTGTAATATAAACAAATGTAAAGATTTCAATTTCCGGATTAAATAAATTCCTAACTAAAATCAATTTTGAATTTATTTATGAAAAAAAAATATTTATTATTAGTAATCATTAAAATGAAGAATAACCTGAAAGTTTACTCTAAAATTGTAAGAATTTCATGCGATTTGAAGTCTTAATAAGTACCAACTTTAATAATCTAAACTGAATGTATAGGAGCGTATCCAAGGAAATTATAATTTGATATATTGAAGGCTTAAAGTACCACTTCATTGGCTGGAAGTATCACCAGTTTGCAATAGAATCATATAAGTATCAGTGTATTTTTGTTTATTGTATTGTTATAGCAACCTACTCTCTAATCCCCGCCCTAGTTTTGAGGATTTGTGGATGAAATTTGCTGAACTCAACGCCGCGCTTGTATTGTTACTAAAAGAGGGCGAATCTGTTATTTGCTATTTTATAAAACATATTCCCTCATGGCTTAGGTGTATGCGCAGAGAAACTTTCAGGTTTCATAAACTAACAAAGATCTAATTAAATCTGGTTCTTGGGCTATAGATATATTAAAAGAAGAAAATTACTTTCCCTGAATAGAGATAGAACCCACAACCGTCATCTAAAGAGTCAGTAAGTGCTAGTGACCTTTACTGCATCATTGCGCCACGACAGACTTCAAAATTATCAAAAAACGATTTTCTAGATTTTAGGTGTCCTATGTCTACTTTTCTATATAGAATTGAGCATGAAACTAAATATTTAAATTTCATATGAGATTCGTGGAATTTTGTGATATACTTCTCCTGCTTCAAAGAATTTCTTAATCTCCTGCACAGTTACTTTTTGAAAATGTTGAAAATCCAATATAAAGTATATTGAAATAAATATTTGAAACACGCTTATATATCATCTAATAACATGAACGAGGAGCATTAGAATATGAGCAGAATATAAACCTGAAATTATTAGAAAATTCTGCTTATTTTTGTTTTAAAAAATAATTTATACTAGTGAAATAGTAAAATTAAATTACATAATTTTGTTATATATGTTTTAAAAAGGGTTATTCACATTGTGACATGATAACCTTTAAAGCATGACAATGTGCGGCGTTGAGTTAAGCCATTCAACTTACAGTATTTACAAAATTAGGCAGAAAATGGGGAACTACTAAGCACTAGGTTCCCTTTGCCCAGACCGTTAAATTTGGAAATCCACGTGAAGCTGAAAAAACATATATCACCTATACCTTTTCTTTATTTTTCTTATAAAAATACACAGAAAATTGCAAGCCACATATTTTAACAGTTAAAAAGTTACACAAAAATTCTAATTCTAGAGCAAAATTTTCACTTTAACATAATTTATATTAAATTAATTGGCGATCGTTCGAACTTTTATTACTTTTGCACCATTTTGATCCTTCGTTTTGAAATGTTATACAAAATTAATTAATTAACCCTTTTGTTTTAAACTCTTTAAAATGTTTATAAAGACTTCGGGGTATACCGTTTAATTGGAATCTATGTAACACTTTCTTGATATATTATGTATAGAATAGATTTTTTAATGTGTTGAGAAAATTTTAGGGGTTATCAAGGCGTAATTAAACAGAATCTAACTGTATACGTGGGGCAGATGTGGGTTCGAGACCTACCCAGAGGATTACTTTTACTATCCACAGGAGAAGTGTCACCAATATCATAAACAATGTCGCGCATTTGGGTAGAAAATGGAAAAAGGAGTATCTTGACACTAGCTTTCTTCTAGCTTCTTGCTATCCAGTATACAGCTGAAGTGATGCTGAACTGAGTGATGATGAACAAGATATACTCCTAATGACTCATAAACTATGTATAATGAACTATGTAATACGCACTTCACTACGGAAGTTTATCTATAAATGATTGTTTACTACAAAACTCATCTCCTAAATCTCTTCAGGGATTCAGCAATTGATGTACAATTAGCTTTTGACCTCTCTTGGGTCAGATATCCTTAATAATGTTCGTCGATTAATATATTATATTATATGCATCAATATATAAGGAGTTTAATATGATTTTGAGTGACCGGCAAAAGTTGTCATTGTTATATAGTTGATAACTTTTGATTGAAGTTACGATGGTTGTAGGTTCTATATATTTTACATATTAAGAAATAGTTATATTTAACCTTTTTCAACTCATAACCACCCAATTCATTTTAAAGAAGAGAAGAAAAACAAGAATACTAAAATATTTAGCATAAAATTGAGTAGCGTCAACCAATATCATTAAGTGAGTGTCCTCTATACCAATTGTTCATACAAATTAATCTATATAGAAGACACTGCCCAATTATATTCAAAATATTTTAGTGTTCTTGCTTTCATTCTTTTTTTTTCTTCCTAAAAAAAATCAATACAAATTAAATCAGCTTCACGCTGTATCCCGCACACAGCATGGTAGGCAGAGGGAACATAGTGTTAAGACAAACCGTTCCCCACTCTCCGCCGAGTTCTGGAGGCATTGCGTGTTGGGTGGCGGAACTCAACGCCACGCTTTGCCTCGACACCAGAGCAAAGAATTGAAAATATAAATGTCAGTAAATATTTTATCGATGGGGATCGAACCCACAACCAGTCGATTTTACAGTCACACTCTGTGCCCCTGCGCCACGGCTGGCCTCGGCCTTTTTCTTTCTATACAAACAACATTTAATTGGCTATAGTTATGTAAACTCGATCTCTTATTTGTAATATTTCTACGCTTCACATATTAAGGGACGGACCCGTCCACTTGGCTGTATAATATTACTATTGACCCTACATTAGAGAGCCTTATTTCTTCATTATTATAACGATACTACATTCAATTGTGCGCACATAATAGAATTTTTTGAAAGGATAGTTTGAATATTCTTATTCTTTTTTGAGGTTTCATATTATAGTAGATGGTTATAATTTCAATAATTGCTGATTTAATTTATTTAGAGATTAAAATATAGAGACTACGTTTTTTATATAAAATTTGCAGCACAATCAAAACCTATAGGATATTTTCCGTATAATTATTAAATTTGGCAAGCAATAACATACAAATAAAGGAAAACATGCAAACAAAAATAATAATATAGAAAAAAGAAAACTAATTAAAACTTATATTTCAAGTTCATTTCATACAAAATAAATGTATACGATTGGCAACTTTTATAAGCTGCACTTCTCGTTGACCTACAATCCTGAAATTGATAAGGTACCCTCAGTGAGTGAGCCCTACTCGCTTTTGGCCGATTTATAAAATATAATCATTCTCCCGATAAGGAATTCAACCCATAACCACTATCCTACTGCGCCACAACGGCCTCACATGCACATAGCCTCCTACTATGTTAGAATATACATACGTAAATACATAGTATACCTTAATATATGCTATAGTTGAAAGCTTAGCAGAACTGCACGAAAGCTCGAAGCTGTCACCATATATTTTCTGTAGCGTTGCGTGCTATACAGCTATTTCGTCAGGATGCTGACTAATGAAGATAAAAACGGTAATCAAGGAACATATCTGTTCTCATACACCGTGTACGTTCTTTGTTACAGTTATGGCGACTATAAAGATGTTTTCTTTTGGAAACTAAATATAGATAGTTTTATATCAGCATCACGCTGTATCCCGCACACAGCAGGGTAGGCAGAGGAAACCTAGTGAAAGACATTGCGTTCCCCACTTTCTGCTGAATTCTGGGGGCATTGCGTGTTAAGTGGCAGAACTCAACGCCGCGCTTTGCCTCGACACCAGAGCGAAGAAATGGAAATATAAATTTAAGTAAATATTTCATCTCCTCCAGTGGGGATCGAACCCACAACCAGTCGGTTTTACAGTCACACTTTGTGCCGCTGCGCCACGACCGGCCTAGATAGTTTTAACTAAAGTTTAACTAAATATAGATAGATTTTTTTCTTTTTGTGTAATAATATATAAATCTAAGTATACCTTACTTAGATTTTTATATTATTTAGTATAAAATCTTCATTTCTTTTAATAATAATAAAAAATGATAAAAAAAGTATTTCTTATTTTTTTGCTGATTATATAAAATACTGTGTATATAAAATTCCGATTTTATGAATTCAATTTTTTGAAATTGAAATCAATTTTTGAAACATTGCTTTCTGATTGGGGAAACTCAACGGTGCACTTCATCAAAGCTATCAAAGGGATTAAATGAAAATAAATTAAATATAACCATTCCCCCGAAGTAGGAATTAACCCACGATTGTCGCGTATTGTTGTGAAGTTTCTTAATGAGAATGGAGTGTCTTAACTCTAGGTTCCCAAGTTCTCTCCTAAAAAAAAGGTTATAATCATAATATAATAAAGCTAGATTCATAATAATATTATAAATGTATTAAAACGATGAGTATTCACATAAAAGCGAATAATCGATCGTAAAATATATCCGTATCACGTTTACGACGGTTTTACACCGTCACGTGCCAGTACTAGACGTCAGTGTAAAAAATAAATTAATATGTAAATTACATTATGGGAATTTATTTTTGTTATTCCAAAGGAATATGTTTTGTTTGTTTTGTTTTAGGGTCACGTATTTGAAAGAAAAACGGAACCTATATAAAAATACTTGGTTGTCTGTCTGTCTGTTTGTGTGCTAGTCTTGAATGTGTGGTCGTTTCAAGCTGAAATTAATATCCAATATTTACAGCCATTTTATAGACGACTTCTGTAAAAGGATGAGGTTTGCCTCCGAACTTTTCACTGGGTGATCCGATTTTGATAATCCTTTTTTATTTGAAAATTAAAGCTTTGCGTGTAAGTTTTCTTAGGTTACATTTTTGATAATGTTTCCTAGAAAATCACATAAAACTTAAATTTCGCATTAAGTATTTACGCGACTAATGGACGAATAAATCAATATCACGTCAACCGATTTTAATGATACTTTTTTTATTGGAAAGGCTTCACTTCGAGGATAGTTTGATTAAAGTTTGGTAATGGGATCCTTATATTTTTTTTATTGAAAAATCAAATTTTACTCTACTGAAAACATACAAAATATCCGTAATATTCAATAGAAAATCAAATCAAGCAAGCAAGAGTGGCTGTTAAATATAATATTTAGAAATTAGTAATAGTTTCTTCTAGTTGTGAAACAAGAACTAAATACACGAACTCAAATAGAAACTAATTAAGCTTGTAACAAGTAACTACAATTTGTGTATGAAGTTATTGTGAAGTTTTCGTAGCAAGTTAAAGACAATCTCTAAAGGTAAATCTTGTGGGTCATTAAGATGTTATTATTACTTAGATATAAAGTTACAACGTGTTGAGTGGCGGAACTTAACGCCGTGATTCATTTTTTACCAGAGCTAGGAAATTAAAATAATTCATTTCCCAGAAAGAGATTCGAACTCACAGCCGTCGCGCTTATAGTTAAGTTTGTTGCCAAGTTTTCGTGGAAAGTTAAGGGCATTCTTCATAGATTATATATTTCATAAGAAAAAATATAAGGAATACAAGGAATTTTGACTTTAGCACATAAAAATGTTTAATCAAAGTTTTCACACGAATTAATAAGAGTTTAGCCTTGAAACCAATACAGTATCGTGCTAAATTGTATTATAGACTGGTCTGGACTAGGGCTGAGATAAACATTATTATAATTAAAAATTAGAAACGTTTTACTTATCACGCAATGTCTCGAAATTTGGATGATATATGTGGAAAAGAGTGTCTTAACACTAATTCCCCTCTGCCTATCATTGTATACGCGGGATAAAGCGTGAAGCTAAAAATACATATAATTAATAATAAGTAAAAGTTGTTTTAAATTTAATATTCATCAAAGTATACGATTACTCGTCACTTAAAATCATATAGCGAAATACCGTTGAACAGAGGGAAAATTAAAAATTATTTTACAAATAAAATAAACTATATAAAATATTATAAAATTATATCTTATTCAGCTTTACGTTTTCTGCGCATAACAGACTAGGCAGTAGAGTAGTTGTAGCGAACAGCCTAGTATCAAGATATTTTGTTGTCCGTGTTGCGCCAAAATTCAAGATATTGCGTGTAGAATGACGGAACTCAATGCCGTACTTTGTTTAGTTACCAGTGCGAAAAAATTAAATATTAAATGTTTCATTCTTGAGTAGGAATCGAACCCATATCCGTCGCATGCTGGTGTCTTTGCGCCACAATGGCTAATTAAATTATTGTAAATAATTAAGTTATGCTTTAGTTATCCAAAACATGAAAAAACATACGGAGCACCTAATCAATAATACTTTTGGATAATCTAATTAATTGTAAAAATAAAAATTAAGCGAAATATAAAAAATATATATTAAATTAACTTTATCAACAACGACACATCTAATAACAAAATCATAAAAAGAGAAAATTTCATCTTATCAACCCTACACTATAGAGGGGCAAAAAAAATGCAAACTTGGCAACCATTTCGGTTTTTTCGCTAGCCAATTGACACAGATCGGAAGTAGAGTACTCGGCCAGGCGTGGGCGGGCCACAACAATCCGTTCAGAAATAAAACTAATTTGCTTCGAATAACGCAATTTTTGACCGAATTTTACTTAATTTTGTACCGAGGTTAAAATTTTCTTTTTGTATTTTTTTTGTCCTGTGTATAAAATTTGACAATTACAAAATTTTCTATAATAGCATTTTCTATAAAGTTACAGATATGTAGCACATTAGACGTGATTGCAGCCAATTATATATTCAAAATTTACTATGAATATTTATTTTTATTCAAAATAATATTTTGTTTATTGTTAATATAGGGAACTATTATTTACATTTATAGTTTATTTAATATGTGTTATTTATATATTTCAATATTGTAATTTATTTATTTATCACTTATATACAAACATATATTTAATTTAATTTATGTATTTTACAGTAAGTATTTGTATTTAGTTTATTTATATATAAGCGATCGCTGGCTTCGACCAAACCGGTAAGGTGTTTTAACATTTACGCCTAACCCCTTGTCGACGGCATATTTTATATATGACAGTTGATGCTTGCCACGCGATGCGCTTTATATACGTTCCATTGTTTCCTCATTTATTTATTAATATTATTGTAATTTTTGTGTTCTCTTTTATATACATATTTGTGGTTGACTTTTGTATAAACTGTGTCGTGATTTACTCTACAGTTAATATAGATCAGGTTGTTTGTAAAAACGGCGGCTACAGGTTTGATTCCTACTGAGTTAATTTTATTGGCCTGCTGTGTTAACGAATGTGACCAATAAAAGTCAGTACACAATGTCTCGAAAGTTGGATGACAGACGGAGTGTTTCAACATTAGGGTTATCTCAACATTGCTACATGCGGGGGACAGTGTGAAGTGAAGCTAAAAACAGATTATTTTATTAAGATTTTAAGTCTTCCACTCCGGATGCGCTGAAATAAATACTGATAAATCCAAAACAAATATTTTTTTATGAACCCTGGATAAAAGTAATTTTATACTTATTGAAGTTATACTTATTTTGGCGTGAGAATAAAACAAATATATGTGCGCGCGCGCTTTTAAATAATATCTTTTTACGACGCGCGCACACAGAGCCGTGTAAACCCAAGACCATAAAATTAGCTGCATACACACATGTATCAATATTTTAGTTTTTTTTATCATGTACATATATTTTTATATGGTATTTAATTTTTTTAAGTGAATAATGTGTTATAATAAAACTATATAAACCGTAACATATACCTTTATTTCTCTTCTTAGTGTCGCTTTCACTACTAACATAGGGTAACTCGATAAAAGAAAAGATTTTAATCTTATTATGCCAAAGATATATAACTTCTAAGCGTATATATATAAAAAAAAATAATTAAAAATTAGCTTCACGCTGTATCCCGCACACAGCAGGGCAGGCAGAGGGAACCTAGTGTTAAGACACTCCGTTCCCCATCTCTGTCGAATTCTGGAGTCATTGCGTATTGAGTAGCAGAACTCGACGCCGCGCTTAACCTCGACACCAGAGCAAAGAAATGGAAATATAAATTTAAATAAATATTTCATCTCCTTGAGTGAGGATAGAACCCACAACCAGTCGGTTTTACAGTCACACTTCGTGCCGCTGCGCCACGACTGGCCTCACACCTACTACATACATATATAAGTACACATACATTTTTTTTTGGGAATCGGCATGCTATTTATAAATATATAAAAGAATCACAACCTGAGTTCAATATTTATATAAAATGTATTAATTAGTCTAGAAATACAAATGAGACACGTTCATAACGCCATTATATGCGAACTGAACTGATATATAAATATTTTTGTGACCCAGTTAACCCTCGTGTGTCTAATGAGCATGGCTGGTTCTAACTTTTAATAAAAAAAAAAAATTAAATTAGCTTCACGCTGTATCCCGCACACAGCAGGGTAGGCAGAGGGAACCTAGTGGACTAACTTTTAATAAAAATCTAGAAATAAGTAGCTCTTGTTAGAGTGAGAAACATCAAACATGTGCTTTTGAAAATATATCTCAATTGAAATTGAAACTTCTTTTAGTCAGCTTCGTTCCTAAATCTTTTTAACTATACCATAGTGATATGAAATATGTTTAAAATATCTATACTATCTATAATAATCTGTTATAATATTATAAAGGCAAAGACAAAAACTTTGCCTACTAAACTAAATATACTTCTAGTGCGAATTGAAAAAAATCTTGTTTGCAATAATCCATTTATCGAAAAAGGCTAAAGTCTATAATATATGACATTAATCGTATCATTATAACCCACTGCACATGTGTTCAAACCTCGTGCAGTTACAAGCGAGGCAAAGTCGCTGTAAAATCAAGTATGAAAAAAATCAGTACAAGTGAATGCAACGCTAATATTAACCCCGTTGACCACAGTTCACCATCAAAATAAGTTCATACAACGCGAATATAAACCTCGTTGACAATCGTTGAGCATCAAAACAAGTTTATGCAGCGTGAATATTGACCCCGTTGACCACCGTTGACCATCATAACAAGTTCATACAACGTGAATATTAACTGCGTTAACCACCGTTGACCATCAAAATAAGTTTATACAACGCGAATATTAACACACTCGATAAAAGTAAGAAATCACGACATCTGATAAAAAGCTCCATATCCACATGTAAAGTGCAGATGGAGTGCCACGACCGACGAATATAAAGTACTGTATTACCCCTCCACGGGAAATGGCTTGTGAATCTCTACGCAAATCTTTATTATTTGATATATTGTGCTTGTAAGTATAAATATACATAAGTTAGTATTCTTATAATTTTATCTTTTTTTTTTGTTTATTTTCACGCTGTATCACACGTGTAGTAGGGTTGGCAAAGAATAATAATGTTCAAACTCTCTGTTTCCCATTTTCCGCTAAATTTTTGAGATATTGCGTTGACTAACTGAGAGACAGAGAGAGAGTTACACTGTGCAAATAATATAGTACAATATTATTTGTACTATATTATTTGCACAGTGTAACTGTCTCTGATATTTCTGATCTGAATTCTAAGATATTTATAAGATTTACACATATGCATCTTACCTTAGTCCTTAAAAAAAGTTTTATAACAACAATGCAGATTACATTTAAAATATTTCCTTGACGGATCGTTTATTATTGTTGTCAAAAAATATATTTAATCTATTTATAAACTACAACAAAATATATTTATTTCATTCGCTACATTATTTAGAGATACCTTAGCCACAATTCAAATTAGCCTGTCCGAGACAGCTTTGGACATGGGTCTCTAGATTTATTACAAAAACAACGTTTTATATGAGAATTATAAGATTTGTAGCAACGATAATACATAAATAAAAAAACATTTTAGAATTAAAAAGAATGTTTTATTTTGCGTCACGCTGTATCCCGCATAAAGCAGGATAGACAAAAGGAATCTAGTTCCCGCACACTCCGTTCTCCTTTTTTCGCCGAATTTTGGCACCATTGCGTATTCAGTGCGGAAGGCCGTGGAAAAAGTACAAATTATATATAAAAATATATATGTGTGCGTTTGTGTGTTTAACTTATTTACGTAAACTCCTACATGAATATAAAGAAAATACACCCACACCTTTAAGTTTGACAAAGTATAAATTTTAAACATATCACGAAAAGCCGATTATAATATTTACATTTGTTTGTTCACAAAATTCACGCGAGCAACTCCTTAATGAGTTACTGTTAGGTAACTTCATAGAAGTTTGCATGTTTTTCCATATAACATGCACATAGAACAGTATAAGTTCACCTTGATTTTAAATATACTCATGTTCTAATAATATTACTAGTTATAACGAGGCCGGTCGTGGCGCAGCGGCACGAGGTGTGACTGCAAAACCGACTGGTTCTGGGTTCGATTCCCACTCGAGGAGATGAAATATTTACTTAAATTTATATTTCCATTTCTTCGCTCTGGTGTC